>NC_069460.1:33370874-33413944 GCF_026875155.1 Cherax quadricarinatus | reverse complement strand
TTCAATTTTAAATTAAATTTAAAAAACCAAAAAAATATAGTATTGCTCCAAAAGTAGATCTGGTTTTTTTTTCATATTTTTAAAATAAACAAAAAAAAAAAATGTAGTTTAAAAGTTTTTTACACATTTTCAATGTATGCATGCTTTGTACACAGTGTTTGTCGTGTGCTGACCTTGTTGTTTTTGCAGTGGTGAAACTCTCGGCGAGCCTGAGTACTCTCTACCAGCAATCCGACTGTGAAGGAGATGAGTCAGGGCCAAAAGTGTGATGAGGGTCAGTGTATATGTATTTCTGAATTGAGGCAGAGGTTGACAACCCTCGATAACGTGAGACGTTCAGGAAGGTATTTGGTATATTGTGTCTTGGTGTGCCCTATTTATGAAAAGGGCTGACGGATTTGACTTTGTGGTCCCTGGGACCCTCGATGTTCTGTGTCAGCTCCTCTTCATAAGGTTGAAGGATCTGTGTGGAGTGGGACCTCAGAAGATGGGCTTGAGTGGCTGACCATGTTAAGGATCATGAGTGTTGGCTGATAAGTCTCACTGTTTGGTTCGGACACCACATGAGAGACTCTTGACATGTCTTGTGAAGTTTCCTGCCTGGTGTATACCTGACTGCTCTGGGTTTGGCTCTGAATTAAGGCAGCAGCAGCAAGTGGCAACAGGAACCTTGTCCTCTATTTTAACTTCTACCTGAGGTTCCCAGCAGCCCTGTGATGGCCTAAGCAGGACCCACAACACTAACATGTGTGGATACCCAGAATGATATAAATCATCTGCAGAAATCACCCAAAAATATGCAAATTACCAACTAATTGGACTCGTATTACCACCTCCTGCACCGCTGCCACTGAAGTGATACCCACGACATTCACCCATCACCCATCGCCTACTATTCATCCAAAGCCGCAGTCAATGGACAAGGGTCAGAGCAATAAAATAAGATCCAGTAACCAGCTAAGGGCCCTAACATCAAAGGTGAGACCAGTAATATCCAAGGGAAAAACTTCTCGTACTGCCAGCCAGGACACGACTCTCATCACCCACCTGCATCACCACAACACACGACAGACAACAACAAACATACCCGCCACCACAGTCCAAGAAAACTCCTTCCTTGGATTTGATGTTGAGAAGATCCCCCGCCCCAAAAATAGAAAAACTCCTTTTTGATTCAAAACCAAAAAAATCACCAAAAAACTCGGGAAATTTTGGGAACTAAAAGTTTTCCAATGCCACGTCCCTTTCCAGAAAAGGATCACTGCCTAGAAAAAATAAACTAGACCCTGGAAAAACAAAGCAAACCACCCCCCCAGTCCTTTGACCCTCACACTCAAAAAGACCAAGGTAAAACCCCCAAATTTCTAACAACATTATAGGGGGAAAGATCAAGGTGGCCCAACAATTTGGGCCAATGTCATCACCAAGTCAAGACCATAATGCCCAAAAAAACGGCTATCTGAGTTTTTTGTGGGTTAAACCCAAATCCCCCACCCACAGTCCCCCAAAAGAGCCCCTGCATGGAGCCCAACCCTAAAGCTTATAAAAGGCCCAAACCTTCGCTTTAACATACTTTAGTGATGACCTAAAAGGATTGCAAAATAAAGGGGCTACCAGGGGGGTTAAAAACTGCATTTTAAAAATTCCCAAAACTAGCCTAAAAAAAAAAAAACCCTTTACTAAAAAACTTTTTTCTAGGGAAAAATGATTTTTTACTGATTTTATCGGCTAAAAAAAATTACGTTTAATCCCCAAAAAAATCCCAGTGTTTTTGTGGAGGGAGGAAAAAAATTCGCTTTTGGGAAAAACACCCGAGGGGGAAGAAAAATACTTATTTTCTCAGAACATGGCCTAAAAAATTTTTAAGTGGGGTTGGTTTAAACCCCAGAAACAGGATTTAAAGGTGAAGAAAATCCCCACTGCCCAAAATTGGGTTTGTTAAAACTCCCCATAAATTTTTTTCCCCCCCAAAAAATTTCCCCCAATCCCCCAAACTCTTTTGGAAAGGGGGGGTTTTTGTTGTATTCAATGACCATTTCCCTCTAGTCTTAATTGTTTTTTAAATTTTCCCGAATCTCTCCCCTTTTTTCAATTTTCCCCATTTTCTTCTTCTATTTTAAATTTTAAAATTGGGAAACTAACCATAGCTTGTCCTTTCAGTTATTTTTTACCTCACTTTAAGAAATTTTATTTCTACCCCCAATTTTATTTTAAAACCCCCCTTTTCCTTTTAATGCCCATTTTTTTTTTTAAAAAACTATTTTTTGCCCAAACTTTTTGTAAATTTTTATTTTTCCCCATTTTTTTTTATACTTTTTTCCCCACATTTTTTGTAAACTTTTCTCTTGTTTTTGCACTTTTCCCTTAGTCTTGATTTAAATTCCCCAAATTTTATACTTCCCCCAATTTTACCAATATTTATTCCCCAATCTTTTTTAAAAACTTTTTATTATTCCCCTTTTTTTATTTGTAAGGTTTATTACCCAATTTTATTACATAATTTTTATAAATTGCCCTATTCTATTTTGGGACTTTAAATCCCCCAAAATTTTAATTTTTTTTTTCCTTTAAATTTTTGTTACCAAATTTTTAAGCTTTTTACAGGCCCTCCATCACAAAATTGGCTTTTTTTGGGGCCCTTTTTTAGCGTCCCGGGGATTACTGAGTTTGTCAAATTTTCAGAGTGGTTAGGTTGAATAACTTAAAAAAATTTAAAACCCAACTTGATTTACCCAGTTCTTTAAAACCCCGGGAAAAAAATCGAACATTTTCCGCTAGGTATTTTCTTTTAGGGAAACCCAATCAAATAATGTCTATTTCTGAAATTATATCTTCCATTCTACCCAAATGAGCCCCAAAAAAAGAGAATACAACCTTTAAAAAACCATCCCAAAAAGGGTACTGAAAAGAGGCGGGCCTAAGGGTGAGAAGTTAACCCCCCTTTTATTTATCGTCCGCCTTTTTTTTTTTTGTTTTTACGTTAAAAAGAAATCTTTCATCTAAAATTAAAAAA
Source organism: Cherax quadricarinatus (assembly GCF_026875155.1). Classification (NCBI taxonomy): domain Eukaryota; kingdom Metazoa; phylum Arthropoda; class Malacostraca; order Decapoda; family Parastacidae; genus Cherax; species Cherax quadricarinatus. Next base: position 33,410,931 of record NC_069460.1, on the reverse strand, counting down.
GTTTAAATTTGGAGATTGCCCAAAAAACCCAAGAAAAAAAAAAATATTTCCAAAAAAATCATTTATGGCAACCCCAAGCCAGGTACTGGAAAAAAGGGTCATTTTTTGGGACCTTTCGGGGTTACCCTAGGTTCTCTAAAAAAAAAAATTTTGGGCTGGGGGAGATGAAATGGAAATACTGTTTATGATTTTTTGCTCTAAGAAACCCAAACACAAAAAATTCCCTATAAGGATTTAGTTTCCCATAATCACTCTCTCTTTGACAATTATTTTCGTGATGTATGCCAAATAAAACATTTAAAATTGACCCCCTTTTGCCCCTTTTTTCTGGGGTTAAAAGTCCTTTAAAAAATTCGGTGTTGGCAAGTAGTCAAGTATCACGGGTGTGACGTTAACGGGAATTACACAGCAGAAATGTAGGCTTTAAATTTAAAAGATATATTTTTTCCCCTGCTCATACGGGAAAAGTCGATTATGATTCAGATTCTGAAAGCCTAGTGTCAATTAGGAATTTAGGGACTTTATTTTTTTAAAGATAAAAGGAGAACTAGAGAGAAGGGGAGCCTAGTGTCTAAACCCCAGTGTAGATCAGTTCTCGCTAGTTTCCTTCCTTAAAGACACAATGGGTAGGGTTTTGGGGTTTGGGTTTGACACAGCCAAATACTAGTACAGTGTTTTGATACACCTGTACCCTACTTATCCTGGACCAGATCTGGGCCCTTCTAGGGGACGGCTGGATAAGTGTCCGGCCCAAAGGGGACCGTCCAGGACCATTTTAAATTTTCCCTATTCCCCCATTCCCACTGGCCCTTCCAAACCCGGGGAAAACAGTTTGGAGGTTTGAACCCCTTCCTTATGTTGCAGATGCACAAATAGAGGCACAGGGGAAATTAAAACGAAGAGATTTCCAAAGAGAAAAGGGTTCGTCTGGGAAGAAACAGATGATAGATCACGGGGACACTTTATGTGCGGGAAAGCGGGCCATGGTTCCTAATTTTTTTAAAAATGACTTAGACACATATTTTGATGTTTTTTGAAAAACCAGGCACTTTCTATAAATTTGGGCCCCAATTAAGAAATGGGCAACATTTTTTGGGCTTACGGTTTTTGAGGGGGAAGGGGCTAAACCCTGTACTGCGTTTTGCCATTTACCAAGTTTTTTTAGTTATGACGTGTAAAACAAACAATTCTAGAGACGTATAACTTGTTACCTTTTAAAAGTTTTTCCAAAGAGCATTTCGTACGTTAAAAACGGCGACAAGATAAAACCCTTTGTGTGGGAGTTTGCTTTTTTTGAGAAAAAAGTTGGGCATTTCAAAAGGGGTGTAGGTCTGCCAAGTGTAAAAACTACTAAAAGTTTTGTTAAGTTGTTACTACATGAAAAAGCTTTAGAAAACTGTATGCCTGCTGACATAAAAGGGAATTTATCTGATCGATTTTCCCCTCAGATTTTTTCGGGAAAAAATTTGCAGCATTAGCAGACAACCCCGAGATTTTAAACAAACTTGTACGTACTAAAAACAAAAAAAACAAGGTAACTAAAGTTTGGCCCTAGAATTTGGCAACATAAATCAGTGCTAATTGCCGGCCTGATGTCCCTGTACTGTAACTTTCGTACCTTTCCCGGAAAAAACCCCACAATCCTAAATTTCTGTCTCTGTGGCTAGACAGAAATCTGTACGAAAAAGAAAAAAGTTAAAGGGTACCTATTGTAAAAAAAAAAGGGAATACTAGGAGTTTTTCCCTATAAGTTAAAAAGGGAGATGCGAGGACACTCGTGCGGCTGGGCCCCCCCCCCACAAGTCGTTTTCGTTTTTCCGAGCAAAAAAAGGGCCCCCCAAAATTTTGTTTTTCCCTTCTTACCTCCTGTTTTAGAAAAATGTTACTCAGGATAGAGGGACTGGGTTCAAAAAGTGTATCTGACGAAAAATTTCGTTCAGCGATGGTCCTTATTTTTCAAGAGGCAAAATAGGTTTTGGGACGAACCCACCCCCCCCCAACCCCCCCCCCCCCCCCCCCCTGAGATAATTACTTTCAGGGGACACTGGCATTTAAATTCCTTTTTTTAGAAAAGATGTACTGCCCAATAATGGGGAATCCCTATTGCAAGATAGATGTATTTTTAGAAGCCTATGGAGGGGTTTTTAAAAAAAGGGGCCCTCTGCAAAAATTTTTTATATTGAAAAAAGTATTATACGGGTTTATATTTCAGGGGGTATATCCGTGGTGTTTTTCCCATAAGGTCGGGGACTTGTTGTTGGGGAACGATACCCTTCATGCTGGTATATGTAAAGAACCACTTGTGTTTGTTAAAAACACTTTAAAAAATTATGCCATTGAAGCTTGTAGAGAGAAACCTTTTTTTTTTCCTTCAGCGAAATTTAATGAGCTAGTCAAAAAATTAAAACAACCATTTTTGTCTCTTTTAAAAGTTGGGGGTTGAAATGATTTGGGGTTAAATATGTTTTTTTAGTGACGCTCTGCCCCCAGGATCATTAACATGACCCCCCCCGGTTCATCAACCTAGCCCGGATAAAAATTGACTTTTAAAATTTCAAAACTCATGAGGATTTAATCAAGGATCAGTTTGTTGTCGGTCCTGGAAAAACTGAGAGATATCCCCTTCCCCCCCGGGGGATTTGAAGAAAAGGATTCGATAATTGTTACTATTATATTTATGGTTTTTACGAGGGGAGAAAAATACATGAAAGTTGTCAGTGATAGTGTTTCCAACCACATTTAAAAGCATTTCTTTAGTGTTACCAGTTACTTTCGTAAACAAGCCATTGTTTTTTGCTCACAATAGCCCCTAGGGGCTTTTGGGTGTAAAGGGAAGACACCGGAAAAAGGGAAAAAATTTTTAATTTGGCCCAAAGATAAAGGGAAAAACAGTAGTGATCTTGTGCAACTTTTACCAGTGTGTAAAGGAAGGCAAGCCAGCGCACCCCCCTTCCCCCTGCTCCTTTTCTTTCGATCACCGTGATGGTAAACCGTTCTCACGTCTTTTATTGATTGTGTTGGTCCTTTGCCTAGAACCAAACGGGGAAAACCCAAATTACTTATTTATTTTTGGGGACGCTGCAAAAACGCTACCCGAAGCTATTCCTATGAGAAAAAAATTTTTGCTCGTCTATTGTGGGAGCGCTGATGGGGAAATTTTTTTTCAGAGGTTTGGGTTTTGGGGCCCCGAAGATACAATCGGTCAGGGATCAATTTTTACTTTAAGGGGTTCCCTTTTGGAATAAAATCCCCTAGGAATAAAGTCGGGACTTTAAAACCAAATTATCATTTCCCCCCCACAAGGTGCTCTAGAGAGATTTTCAGAAAATTTGAAGGGCCCATTGAGGTTTTTTCCCCTTTTTTGAGATTTTTCTAGAGATGGGGATGAGGGTTTTACCTTTTCTTCTGTTTTTCCCCCATGAGAGAAAAATAAACAAGAAAGGGCTCGGGGTTTTGGGCCGTTTGAAATTTAAAATTCCCGGAAAACCCCAAATGGTGGTCCCTGCGTGTTAAAAGACGTGTGGAAAGGAAAATCAAATCCATCATGAGTACTTCACCTCATTTTAAAGCGGGAACATTTGACAAGCCGCGTAGAGCTAGTTCGAAAAGCCTAGTTTCAGCCCAATGAATGAAAGGGGAACATTAAAGACCAAAGTGTGTCTCTCTCTTTTTTTAAAGCAAGGGTAAAGGGGATGGCTCGGGAAATTTTGTTCCGGTAAAGGGTCTAAAAAGCCAGGATGATGGCCCCCGGAAAAGTGAAAACGCTTAGCGACGGGAAAATTTTTGGGGATTTCGCCTGGGAAAAAAAAATCTAATTTATGTTACCAGGTTAACCCGCTTAAGGGATACTAAACTAGTCCCCTACCTAATATTCTATTTTCCCCAGGACAGAGGAAAAAAACGGGCAGTCTACTGACAAATTTTAGAGGGAAAAGGGTTCGTTTTTGAAAAAATTTAGTGACTCTTCAGTCACTAGTTTATTTTTTTTTTGTAACCTGGAAATTTTTAAAGCTGGTGATTTTAAAAAACATGATTTTGCATTTTTTCCCCGAATTGTTTGGTGATGTTCCTAAACGTTGTACTCTAGGTGTCATGAATTGATGGAAGGGAAGGGATACCCCCTTAAGCAATCACCATATAGAATGAGTCCAACAAAACATAAAACTTTAGAAAAAGGGGTTGATTTTTTGTTATCTCACGGGGTTATTTAGCGCCCGTAAAAATCCCGGGCATTCCGTGTATTTTAGTGCTTAAACCTGACGGTTTGTTTCAGGATGTGCCCCTGATTACAGGAAAGTGAAAATCTGTAACCCTTTATGATGGTTATCCCTCTACTCGCTTGAAGCCCTTTTTGATCGTGTGTCGGGGCCCGTTTGTAAACCGTTTTTGATCTCTTTAAAAAGGGTATTTAAGTCCCGCTTACTGAACCCTGCTTTAAGAAAAACTGCTTTTACTGTTCAAGATGGATTTTTTAAATACTCGTCACCCTTTTGGCCCATGTAACGCCCGGGTTTTTCATTCCCAGCGTTAAAAGAACGAGTTTACCCACAACTTAAAGGGTAGAAGCCCACCCTTTTACCCCAAACCCTTTGTGTGTACAGTGACGGTGGGAACAGCATTGTTTGCGTTCCCGAGATTGTTTGAAAAGCTGGGCACTAAAACTTCACTGTCAACTTAGCTAAATGTAGTTTTTTTTCTCCAAGATTACCTATCTAGGGTTTTGATCGGCCAAGGGGGAGGTTGCTTTCCCACTGAGGTTAAAGGGTTTATGGGAATTTCTGAATTTCCGTGCCACAGGATTGGAAAGGAGTACAGAGATTCCTGGGGGATGGCAGGATAAATTTTTGGCAGGTTCTGTCCAAAATTTTTTTCAGATTGCAGCTCTCTCACTGAGCTTATAGTTGCAAAGTTCAGTTCAACTGGGCAGGGGATTGGGTTTAGAAATCGTTCCCAAAAAATTTGAAGCGCTTGCTATCCTCTGCTCCTGTGTTGAAGAGTCCTAATTTTATCTTTTCCCCCCTTTTTTTTACATATAGATTTCGAGTGGTTATGCAGTGGGTGCTGTTTCTGCCCCTTTTAAAAAGCAACATCCCCTGGGTTTTCTCCATCCTATATTTTTTCTATTCATCTAAGCCCTTAAAAGGAAAACCCCGAAAAAAAAAATGGCCCCTTTTTGGAAAGAGGCTCTAGCTCTTTTGTCCCGGGGAAAATTTTGACGTGTATTTTGGGCCCCCTTCCCCATTTAAAATTTTAAAGTTTTTTCAGGGAAAAAAAAATCCAAATCACTTTATTAACACCTGAAAAGTAAAAATGCTAGGATTTATGGGTGGGCCCTGGAAAACCAAAAACCTTATTCTTTTAGTATAAAAAAAACATAAGTGGTCATTGTAAAGTTAAATTTCTGGCGCTCTTTTTTCGTCCTTAATAAAAAATAAATTTTCATTAAAAATTTAAAGTAATTTTTTTCCCAAATTCCTTTTTTTACTTGCTATGTCAAAAATTTATTAAAGTAACTGAATCCTCCCGCCCCTATTAACTTTTTTTACTTTATGTCTAATTATTATTTTTTTTTGTTTCACGTATTGTTGTGTGAGGAGGAGGGCAAACGGGGTGTTTTAGTGGGTAGTGTGGGTGGGTTTATGTACTGTTGGGGGCAACACTGTCCCGGCCCCAGACCCCCCCCCCCCATACACACCTTTAAACTGTTTCCCTATTCCGATGTCCATACACATAGCATTTTAAAAACCCCTACTTAAGAGTGGGGAAAGCAGTCTCCTCTACATGATGAGCCCCAACGTGCCCTCCCTTTTCTAAGCATTTCCCGTCTCTACCCTGATGTCTAACCGAGTATGCGGATTTCGGAAAACTGTGTACTGGGCCCTTAGTACTAGGGGCATTTTTCCTAGTGACGGACGCTGTGAAATTGTAGCGGTGCTTTGGGACAAGAAAAGAAAATTTTTTTAATATTTTTTATTAAAAGGGGAAATTTTATGATTTAAACGAATAATGTGAAAAACCCCTTAATGCAACTCCCAGTTTCGACTGGCTGTCGTGTTGGGGGGGGGGGGGGTGTTGCAAAACCCCCGAATGGGTTTTCAAAGATTATGTTTTAAAAAATGTATATACTTTTTAAATTTTAAATTTTTTATTGGGTTTTTATTTGCGATAATAGCTAAATGTAAAAAATATGACTTTATTTTTTTATTTGGGGCTGTTATAATTTTTTATTTTACTTATGTTTTTTAGGTGTACATAAAAATGTGGGTCAGTTCAAGTCTTGATTTCAAATACTGTAATTATCGCTTGTCGTCGTAAAAATGCCCGGGTTCTGAGCTGTGCTTTTTCCACGGGGCTTTTTACGTGACGAGGGGGGGGGTGTCCTCACTCTGGGGGAAATATTAGTTGCTCTTTGACCGCTTGGTGGTTGGCCGATTGTCTGTCTCATAAATTTTTGTTAGTTTTGTTAGAAACCCGTTACAGAACAATTTTATAGAATTAGTGTTTTTGAGTTGTACTGAGGTTGTGTGTCCCTATAGACACTCTGAGTATCCAGGTTCCCGAGCTATAGCTTCTGACCTTTAAATTTTTTACCCGGTTTCTGTGTATTTTCACAGTGGGTTTTTCCTATGCTGGGAAATTGAATTTTAGTAGTATGGGAGTTTTGTAACTTTTTGGGAGGAACTGCTTTATGGTCCCTACTTAGGGCGTTAAAATTTTTCTCCTTGTCGTGATTGTGTCGCGTCGCTTGTTATTGGTATTGGGCTTAGCATTCTTTTCCCTTTTTCAAGCAGGACTGTTTTTGGTTTTCCGTGGTCATGAAGTTAAATTTTTTAAAGGACTTTGTCAGTCAAATTGTTTAAGTCTAGTCGAGTTGTGAGGGGCTATTTAATACTTAGAGAAATTACACGCCTAAAAAAAACTTACTTGTTTTCATATTTTTAATATCTTATTAAAATTGGGTTAAAGTACCGACGGTTTTTAAGAATTATAAAAAGTGATATGTGCTTTTAGCAAAAATAATTTTTGAACTCCCAAAAAATTTATTTTATTTTGATTGCTGTGAAATTTAAAATTTTAAATTTTTTAATATACCCCTTTTGACTTAAAAAATTTTTTAAATTTTAATTTTTCTGTTAGTAGCCTACCAGTTGTAATCCTGAAGCACTATTGAATAATACTGAATTTTAATGGATAATTGGACAAGGATACTGACTACTTGTTACGAAAACCCAGTAACAGGCTGGATGCTAGAAGGGCAGTCCTTTCTAGTGTTCACTGGAGATCTCTAAGCTTTTAGAATCACGTTTTTTGTAACATATGACAATCTATGTAACAGTATTTGTGTCTACCTGAATAAACTTATTTACTTCTAGTCTGTCGAATGAGTACAAGAAACCGCCCATTCACTTATTTCAGCTACCCAATAAAGTGGTCAGAAATTGGCAATTTGGCCAATTTCACACAAATTTCAACAGATGCCAATTTCAAAATAGGGTCCAGAATAAACAATGCAGACATTTCTGGCACTAAAATAACATTTTCTCTGTTCATTAGTCACGGCTACAGGCCCCTCTTATATTACTCTTGCTTACCATTTGGAATTTTTATTCACAAAAAAAAAAATAAAAGATTTACTGTTATGCAGACTACTGCATTATTGTAATAATTGTATAGATAATGTCAATCCATTCTTGACTCCATACTGGAATTTAGACTGGCAGGCGGACAGGTATTGGACGGTGACATCATTTGTTTACTCTTGAGCTTCACTAAAGAATAGAACATTTTCACTACTGTGAGCGCAATTTCAAGGTACTTTTCGTCATGAAAGCAATCAAAATCATATCTATTTCTGTAATATATCTTTCATTCTATCAAATGAGACTGAAAAAATGAGAATATAACCATAACAACCATACAAAAATATACCGCTAAGCAGCCACTAATGGCTGAGAAGTGAACTCCGCTATTTATGGTCTGATTTCTTTCATTTTTGGTGTACGTGAAGAAGTATCCTTCCATCATACATTGCCCAAGTTTGAATAAGATAACCCAACAAACAACTGAGGAAATAATATAATAATAATAATACAGTGGTCCTTCAATAATCATCCGGCCTGAAAGTCGTCCATTTCGGAAATAGTCCTGTTTTTTCGTCAAAATATTGGCTCGAAAATGGTCCGGTAACTCGCTAATAGTCCTTCGTCCCGGACGCGTACTCACGCTCTGAGCCGCCTCGGCCTTTCCTTCCCAGCCAGTGTGCCATTGTTTACCAGTGAGTGACGGTCCCCTCACGTGCTCCAGCGAAATATTTCATATTCCATTTATTTTAGTGCTTGCAAGTTATTTAAGTGCTAAATAAGCTACCATGGCTCCAAAGAAAGCTCCTAGTGCCAAGCCTTTGGTAAAGAAGGTGAGAAATACGATTGAATTTAAGAAAAACATCATTGAACATTATGATAGTGGCGTACGTGTGGGCGAACTGGCCAGGATGTATAACAAATCCCGTACAACCATATCTTCCATCATAGCCAAGAAAAAGGGTAGGATGGAAAGATTTATGGAGAAACATTACCCAGAGAAGGATGTTGCAAGCCATATCGGCAACTTGTACAGTGACAGAATCTTGGCCCATTTTAGGGAAGTTTTAAAGAGACACCAGAAACAGAGCTCTCTGGACAGTTTTTTTTTGCGAGACAGGACTCCAGTGACTCTCAAGGTGGTCCTAGTGGCATTAAGAAACAGAGAAGAGAAGTAACCCCAGAAAAGCAATTGGTACCCGAGGTGTTGATGGAAGGGGATTCCCCTTCCAAACAGTAAATCATCCAATCTGTCTCCTCCAGTCTTCCATACACAATGAAGAATCGCCAATAAAGGTAAGTGTTATTCTGTTAATGTTTAATTCATCATGTGCCACTGTACTGTTTATGTACTACATCTATATTTCATGTAAAAAATTTTTTGGTTTTAATACTTCTGGGTGTCAGGAACGGATTAATTGAATTTACATTATTTCTTATGGGGAAAATTGATTCGTAAATCGTCCATTTCAATAATAGTCCCACTTCCAGGAACGGATTATGGACGATTATTGAGGGACCACTGTAATAATAATAATATCTTTATTTACTACACATACATGTACAAGGTATACAGGCCAGCTGACATCAGTGACATGCTACTGTATAAAAAGGCACTTGTTATGCTGAGTATTTCAAGAAAATTAGGTCAGTGTCCCAGGATAACACTTACACTAGTCGGCTAACACCCAGGTACCCATTTACTGATTTATTTATTTATTTATTAACAATTTGAGCACACATACAGAGGTAGAATTTGTTATCATTCTAACTGCAGCCTTTTGTTGGGTAATTAGTGTCTGAGATGGTTAATTGTTGTTGAGCCCCATGCACAAATTCCATAGGTGAGATAGGGGTAAATAAGAGAGTGATATAGGGCCAGGAGGGCTGACTGTGGAGCATAGTACCATATCTTCGATAGTATGCCTACAGTCTTGGAAATTTTCTTAGAAATTTGTTGTATATGTGTATGAAATTTGAGTCTATTATCAAGGTGGATTCCTAAGAATTTTCCCTCTGTTAGCTTTGTGATAGGTGATCCGTTTATCATTATGTTAAGAGGGACATCTGTAGCTCTGTTACCAAACTGAATGAAGTAGATTTTGTCAATGTTTAGTTTAAGTTTGTTAGTCCTCATCCAGGTAGATATTTTCTGTAATTCGGTATTTACAGTATTGGCTAGCGTGACTGGGCTCGGGTGGGAGAAGACATATGTAGTGTCATCTGCAAATAGTGTGGGTTTGAGTAATTGCGAAGCATTTGGTAGGTCATTTATGTATAGGAGAAAGAGAAGAGGGCCAAGGACACTTCCCTGTGGGACACCAACTGTAATTAGTTGTGCAGAAGAGTTTTTCCCCATTTGCGTACACATATTGGCTTCTGTTGCGAGGTATGACTTGAGGTAGTTGAGGGAGTGCCCTCTTATACCATAGTGTGACAATTTTACGTGGAGCAAGTCATGGTCAACTGTATCAAAAGCTTTACGTAAGTCAATGAAGATCCCCAGTGGGACTTCTTTTTTCTCTATTGCAGTGTATGATGTTCTAGCATGTGTATAATAGCATCATTAGTATTTTTATTAGGCCTGAATCCAAATTGGCAGGGTTGAGTATGTTTTGGGAGATAAGGTAGGAGTAGATTCGTTTATGAATTAATTTTTCGAAGATTTTTGAGAGAGGGTGTAAGTTGGATATTGGCCTATAGTTATTCAACTCTGTTTGGTCTCCTCCTTTGTGGATCGGGGTGACCCTTGCTATTTTGAGTACTGTAGGGAAGGTGGAGGATTCAATGGATTTGTTAAAGAGTGTTGCAATGATTGGTGATAGTTCTTGTGACGCTTTTTTGTATATAAAGGGTGGTAAGGTATTTAAATCTCCTGCCTTGTTTTTCAGTGCGTTGATAATAAGGGAGACTTCGTATGGGTTAGTCGGAGCTAGGAACAGTGTGTTCGGGTAGTTGCCGGTGAGGCAGTCATTTGGTGGGGTATCTGAGCTTGGGATTTTATTGGCAAGGTTTTGTCCTATAGTGGAGAAGAAATCTTTGAGTCTGTTTGCTGTTTCTGTTGGTGGGAGTTGGGGTTCATCTGATTTTGCTAATTTTATTTCGCTATTTCGTGATATCTTTTTTGTTCCCAGAATTTCTGATAGGGTTTTCCAGGTCTTTTTTATATCACCTCGTAAGTTGGATAATCTGTTCTCATAATACAATTTTTTTGCCCTTCTTATCAGGCTGGTTAGGATTGACGAGTAACGTTTTGTTTGGTCTCTGGTTATGTGACCCATTCTGTACTGTTTTTCATATTGGTGTTTTGTATTTATGGATTTGAGAATGCTGGGTGTTAGCCAGGACTATTCAGTCTCTTAGCTGTCATCTGTTTAGTTTTTTTAGGGCAGTGCTTGTTATAAAGGTATTGGGTCTTTTTTATAAAATTATTAATACATTCGTCAATATCTGTATAGATTTCTAGCTCAGTGTGCCAGTCAATGTTTGCTACTGCTGTTGTGAAGTTATTAATGGCTGCCTCATTGTGAAGTCTGAAGGTGGGCTTTAGTAGTGTCTTGGGGTAGTTTACCAAGAGTTGTTGTGAGGAAAGTAGGGTAGTGGTCTGTGGTATTATCTTTTAATTATGCCTGATTTTAAAGGGGATATGGTGTTGGTCCAGATGTGGTCAAGTAGGGAAACACTAGCCCCTCTGTAACTCTTGTAGGTTTTGTTACTGTTGGTAGCAACATACAGTTACTCTTGTGTTTTGTGAATTCAGTAACGTGTGGGTCCTGGTCTTGAGGAGATTTATATTGAAGTCACCTGAGAGTAGTAAGTGATCTTTGTTCATGCGTGCATCAGTTATCATACTTCCTAGGTTTTGACTAAATTGGCTAATGTTTGACTGTGGATGGGTAAACATAGACAACAGGTGTAAATAAACACGCCTAATGTTTCTACCCTGGCTGGGAATCGAATATTTACCAAAAATCATATATGGCTAACCCAAGCCAGGTACTAAAAATAAGCCACGTTGACTTTTTTGGGGTTATCCTAGGTTCTCTACACATATGCTGCTGTGTGAGATAATCTATAGAGAGAAAATAACTTTTTTGTTTCATGTTTATGGTTATAGTTATGTTTATAGTTAGCCCTGTGCTATACTCCGTTTTCTCTAATATAAGCCCCCAAGACAAGGATAAGAGAATGGTATTTGTTTACCATATCCTCTTCATAACTCTGTCGAACTGCTCGGTGTTATGCCAAATATTATTCATTCTGGAGTATTTAACATGTTTTATGTTATTTATATTGTTTCTTATGTCATATTAGATCAATTGTGATAGGCAAATAAGCTGTAGTGTTGATATTAGCGTAATAATAAAGCATATTCTCCTGCTTCATGAGACTGAGCTCATGACAACCGACAGTGGCTTCAAAGCCACCTTATCTTTAATGGATAATGTACTGTGTAGGTGCTTTACATAATGAGAAGCATTTCTTTTCTTCATTGGAACCATGGCTAGGGCTAAAAGTAAGCAGGTTAAAATAATAAATGGCGAGGCCTCAATAAGGAAGTTCACAGCAGACCTAGAATACTGTCCTAACTAAACCTAATGAAACACCACTGCATCCCACTGATACAGCTAACAAGACAAACGACTTCTTCTCAACCATAGGATCTAATCTTGCCAGTAAAATCCCACGTACCAACACCGATGCCGGGGACTACCTAGATGGGAATTTCCAAATTCCTTCTATCTTGTACCAACTGAGCCCACCGAAGTCACCGAGATTATAAAGTCACTTAAAAATAACTCAGGGAATCTGTCTCATGTCCCACCATTATTGTACAAGCAAGCGGCCCATGTCCTTTTGCATGCTATTTCATTACTTTTAACAAGTCACTAGAAACTAAACCCCCTTCCAAAACTACTCAAGACAGCAAGGGTTACACCAATACATAAAAGTGGTGACCCTACAGATGTAAACAACTATAGGCCAATATCAAACTTACCATTGATATCCAAAATCTTCGAGAACCTTGTGCACAGGAGACTTATTCATTTATAACGGCACAAAAACATACTCAACCCCTGCCAATTTGGATTCAGGAAAAATAAAAGCACTAGTATGCAATTGTAAAAATGCTAGATCTGCTTTACACAGCATTGGAAAATAAGGAATATCTGCCTAGGAATTTTTATTTTAAACCCAAGAAAAGCTTTTGACACAGCAGACCACAGCATCCTACTCCCCAAACTTGACCATTATGGTGTAAGAGGCCATGCGCTTGCATATTTCAAAACCTACCTTTCTAATAGGTATCAGTATGTCACCATTAACCCTTAAACTTTCAAACGTAGATCTACGTTTTTTCAACATTTGAAAGTACAGTGGAACCCGGGTTAACGATTTTTTTTTCATTCCAGAAGTTCTTCACGTGCCAATACTGACCGAATTTGTTCCCATTAGGAATATTGTGAAGTAGATTAGTCCATTTCAGACCCCCAAACATACACGTACAAACGCACTTACATTTAAAAACACTTACATAATTGGTTTGCATTGGGAGGTGATCGTTAAGCGGGGGTCCACTGTATGTAAAAAAGTAGATTTTCTTTTTTTTTTTTGCATTTTAAAAAATGCCAAAAAAACTTTGATCTACTTTTTTTTTTTTTGTTATATTTGAAAATATGTAAAAAAAACAGAAACTACTTTTGGAGCACTACGCATGTGAACTTACATCTGCTTGGGCAGCTTAAGGATTAAAAGACCAGCATCATCAAACAGCCACTTGATACGGAGTTCCGCAGGGAAGTGTCCTTGGTCCCCTGCTCTTCCTCATTTACATCAAAGATCCCTTCCAAACGTATCCCAACACCTGAAACCCATTCTCTTTGCTGACGACATGTCTTATGTCATCTCTCACCCTAATCTTGCCACACTCAACACCATTGTTAACAAGGAGCTGGTCAAAATATTGACTTGGATGACAGCCAATAAACTTGCACTTAACACTGACAAAACCTACTATATTATGTTTGGTAGGAGAGCAGGTGTTGTGCAACTTAACATTAAGATTGACACACTCTAATTCCCAGACATAATGAGGGCAAATTCCTAGGCCTATACCTCAACAACAACCTGAATTTCAGCACCCATATCCATCACATAACAAAAAAGTATCCAAAACGGTTGGGATCCTCTCCAAGATACGATACTATGTGCTGCAAAATGCCCTTCTCACACTATATCATTCACTCATTTATCCATACCTCACCTATGCTATTTTTGCTTGGGGATCAACTGCAGCAACACACCTAAAGCCAATAATAACCCAACAAAAAGCTGCAGTAAGAATAATCACTAAATCCCTTCCCTAGCAACACCCCCCCCCTCCCACTCTTCATAGATCTAAACTTACTTCCTGTTCAGAACATCCACACTTACTGCTGTGCAATCTACATCTACAGGACCATAAATTCCAATATAAACCTTGATCTAAAACGCTTTTGTGATAGTTGCGACAGGACCCACAGGCATAACACCAGACACAAACATCTCTACAACATTCCCCGTGTCCGACTAAACCTTTACAAAAATTCAATGTATGTCAAGAGCCTAAAATCTGGAACACCCTACCTGAAAACTCTAAAACTGCAGACACATTCATCACCTTCAAAACTACCATTAGAAAACATCTTATCTCCCTGATACACCACGTCAACTAACTACATAAAAATCACCTGGTGGTTCACACTTACACTCACTCACCCATTTGACTATAAGCAAAGAAATATTTATCTTAATCTTAAAATAATGATTCCTAACTAGTCACAAGTTTGCCTGTGATACTCCAACATAGAAACTATGTATTGTGCCATAACAAAAGCATTCACATTGCTAAACTCACAAACTAGTATTAGGCGCTTAGTATTTAGTCAACTTACTCCACAATTTGTAATAATTTAGGGTTAAGAATTAATCTAAGTTTGCCTGAAATGCCTAGCCATGCTAGGGGTTCTAGTGGCCCCTCTGTAACTAGTATTTTATTACATGTAAATCACACAATAACCAAAATCTGTAAACCATGCATTGTAATCCTTATCGAGAATAATTTATTATTAGTATAATCAAAAAGAAGCGCTAAGCCACAAGCGCTATACAGAGCTGCAGGGTAGGGAAGGAAGCGAGGGTATTGGGCAGCAGAAGGGGGGAGGGATGATCAGTAGGTTACAGAAAACAGCGGGGCAGGGGATAGTGCGGGGGTAGAGGGTAGCAAGAGATTGAGGTAGAAAGGGCTGAAGGTATCAGAGTTTGTGAAGTAAGTCAGTTGTTGTCAAAAAGTTAATGAGAGTGTCCGGATGAAAGGTGGGTCCATCAGCGAGAAGGGAAGGTAAAGAGAGAGCAGCGGAGCGAAGACGACGACGGAGGTAAATTCTGCGTGCTCGATGATAAAGTGGGCAGTCTAACAGAATGTGGCTGACTGATAATGGAACCTGACAATTCTCACAGAGGGGAGCAGGGCGCCCCTCCATGAGATATCCATGAGTAAGACGAGTATGGCCAATGCGAAGACGGGAGAGAGTAGTCTCCCAACCTCGACACTGGTGACAAGAAGACGGCCAGTAACCTATACTTGGTTTAATAGATTGAAGTTTGTTATCGAGCATAGTAGACCAACGTTGTTGCCAACGGGTATGAAGGTGGGTAGCTATTGCAGCAAAATAGTCCGTAAATGGAGTACCTCTATATGAAACTGGTAGATCATGTACTGCTGACCGCGCAGCAGTGTCTGCCTGTTCATTGCCCTGTACGTCAACATGACCAGGGACCCAACAAAAAACAATATCTTTATGCTTGGTAAAGATACGGCATAGCCAAAGTTGGATACGGAGGACTAAGGGGTGAGGTGTATTAAATTTCTGTATAGCCTGTAAAACACTAAGGGAGTCTGAGACAACCACAAATGATGACACAGGCATAGATGCAATACGGATAAGTGCTGCAAGAATGGCATACAATTCAGCAGTAAAAATACTAGCCGAAGATAGTAAATGCCATCGTACGACGCTGTCCGGAAACACTGCTGCGAATCCTATGCCGTCAGAAGACTTAGAGCCATCTGTGTACACTGAATGGCATGAGAATGAGAGTGGAAGTGGTCAAGAAAAAGAGAGCAGGAAGCGACCGTAGACAGTTGGGCTTTCGAGCAAGGGAGAGAGAAAGAACAGACGTGAACAGCTGGAACTTCCCAGGGGGGTAAGGAAAAGTGAGATGCTACATGAACATAGAAATGTGGTAATTGAGGAGAAGACAAGAGCGAATGTAGGCAAAGAGAGAAGGGACGGAGTAAACAGGGGCGGCGAACAAATAAAGAATGTCTACTAATATCAGTGACCATTCTATTAATGGAAGGATTGCGGAGATCATGAGAGCGTACATAGTAGCAAAGGCAATGGGCATCATGGTGATCGGATAAGGATGGAACGTTCGCTTCTGCATAGAGGCTCTCAACAGGGGAAGAGCGAAAAGCACCAAGGCATAAACGTAATCCTTGGTGATGAATGGGGTTAAGGCTAGAGAGAGTAGCAGGAGAAGCCGCTGAATAGATCTGGTCACCATAATCAAGTTTCGATAAAATGAAGGTGGAGTGTAGGTGAAGGAGAGTTTGATGATCAGCTCCCAATGAAAGATGAGCAAGAAGGTTCAGCCGGCGGTGACAAGTTGCCTTCAGAGAGGTAATGTGTGGTTTCCAGGATAACCTACGGTCAAAGAGGAGGCCCAAAAACCTGACTGTATCACATTCAGGGATACGGAAGCCATAGAGGTACAAAGGATGATCGGAGATGACAGAGCGTCTAGTGAAAGTAATTTGGTGAGTTTTGGTACTGGAAAATTTAAACCCATGCATGGTGGCCCAATTGGAAACATGGTCGACCGCATGTTGGAGAGAAACTGTAATGAGGTGACAGTCAGCGCCTGCACAGGCAATAGCGAAGTCATCAACATAAAGTGATGACCAAATATTTGATGGAAGACTAGAGGCCAAATCATTTATAGCAAGGAGAAAAAGCGTTGTGCTCAGAACACATCCCTGGGGGACACCTTCAGCTTGGATAAAGTCCAGGGAGAGCACATTATTAACCCGAACACGGAAATATCTGTCAGTTAAAAAGTTCTTAAGGAAGGATGGTAGATTGCCTCGGAGGCCTAAGGAGTGGGCTTGGGCCAAAATATTATACCTCCAAGTTGTGTCATATGCCTTCTCAAGGTCAAAAAATATGGCAATAACTGAGTGATTATTCGCAAAGGCATTACGAACATACATATCCAAGCGTAGTAAGGGGTCTATGGTAGAACGTCCCTTACGAAAGCCATATTGACGAGTGGAGAGACTGTTGTGTGTCTCTAAATACCACACTAAACATCTATTTACCAGGTATTCCATCACTTTGCAAACTGCACTGGTAAGAGCAATGGGACGATAGTGGGAGGCTTCATGTCCCGTAGTGCCCGGTTTGCGGAAAGGGAGAACAATGGCAGATTTCCACGGCTGTGGAAGAACTCCTTGTGACCAAATAAGATTGAAAAGGCATAATAGGACTGCAAGGGCTGACCAATGTAAATGTTGTAGCATACGAATATGAATGTCGTCGGGTCCAGCTGCAGATGATCGGCAAGCTGAGAGTGTTGCTTTCAGTTCTTGAAGTGTAAAAGGCACATTATACTGTTCTTCTCTGAGAGAAGAAAAGTCCAAAGGTGCTAACTCTCTGGCAGACTTTGAGGAAAGAAACGAGGGGCATAGATGGAGCTGCTGAGAAATATGGACCAGATGATTGCCAATGAAATTGGCCACATCTAGTGGGTTTGCTATATCAACACTGGCAACCCGCAGAACAGGAGCCGGGTCAGGAGAATATTTACCACTCAGTTTTCGTACTTTTTTCTAGACTGCACTCATAGAGGAAGTAGAGGTGATGGTGGAGACATAATCTCGCCAGCAAGTGCATTTAGCGTCACGGATGACACGGCGAGCGATCGCACGCTTCTGCTTAAAATCAAGAAGTCTCTCTGTGGTTCTATTGTACCAGTACCTGCTCCACACAGCGCATTTCAAACGTACTGCACGAGCACAAGCAGGAGACCACCAAGGCACGCATTTCTGAGAATGCCTGCCCGAAGTTTGGGGTATAGAATGAGAAGCTGCGGTTAAAACGGAGGACGAGAAGAGGTGTAAAAGCTCATCAATGGAGGACGAAGAAGGAACCTCATTAAAAACAGTTAGTTGTGAGTAAAGGTTCCAATTTGCCTGATCAAATTGCCAGCATGGGATATGAAGAGGTGGTGAATATGAAGGGGAAGTAAGAATGATTGGGAAATGATCGCTGTCATGTAAATCCAGGAGAACTGACCAGGTGAAGTCTAATGCAGCGGAGGAAGAGCAGACTGAGAGATCGATGCAAGAGAGAGTGTGAGTCCGAGGATCAAAATGGGTGTGAGTACCTGTATTTAAAACATGGAGGGGGTGGGTAGCAAGAAAAGCCTCTAACTGAATGCCATGGGAATCACAGTGAGACCCCCCCCCAGAGGAAATGATGGGCATTAAAATCGCTAAGAAACAGAAGCGGTGGCGGTAATGACGAAACAAGAAAGGCAATATCCGAAATAGATAATGCCCGAGAAGGAGAGAGATATAAAGAACAGAGCGTATACCAGCTATCGAGAATAAACTTTGATTTGACTTGATTTGATACATAAAAACCACCTGGTGGTTCACACTTACACTCACTCACTCACCCATTTGACTATAAGCACAGAAATACTAATCTTAATCTAATCCTAACTAGTCATAAGTTTGCCTGTGATACTCCAATATAGAAACTATGTATTGTGCCAAAACAAAAGCATTCACATTGCTAAACTCACAAACTAGTATTTAGTCACTTAATATTTAGTCAACTTACTCCATTATTTGTAATAATTTAGGGTTAAGAATTAATCTAAGTTTGCCCGAAATGCCTAGCCATGCTAGGTGTGCTAGTGGGCCCCCTCTGTAATTAGTATTTTATTACATGGAAACCACACAATAACCAAAATCTGTAAACTCCACATTGTAATCCTTATAGAAAAGAAACTTGATTGATTGATACTCTTGTCTCCTGATCAGGAAGATGCTATCCTGGAGAACCAATTGCTTGTTGGATTACTGCAGTGGAGGCACAGCACTTCTCGGTGCAGGCTTTCACAGTGGGCACTGTGTGCAGTTCTTGCATTGTAATGCGTGTTATGTTTTAAAAGCCACTAAATTTCTAAATAGTTATACCTTTGAGTATGTGGGTATGGCTAAAATGCTTTTCTAAAAACCTCTACAATCTGTTCCAGTACTGTTCCTTTCAGGGTTTTATAAGGTATGGGGCAGAAGTGCATGTGTAATCTGGGAAGGTTCAGTGGAGCCACAAATATTTGTAGATTGCTATGTATTATGTCATCTTGTTGTAAATAACAGCAAAGTGAAGAGTAGTTATGGTGTTGGGAAATATGTAACATTTGTAGAAATCTTGCTAACCACCTTCAGGCTAAAGCAATATTTTTTTTTTTTACTAGCCGTATCGTGAGGGACACGGCTAGCTATTGTGAGACTTCATCTGGAGGTGGGGGTGTTATGGGACTATAGGACCCAACACACACTGATGTATTTAAGTAACAGTTACTCTGGAATACCTAATTATATTGAATTGATGGGATCATAACTGCTTATGGTCCTAAGGGCAGATCACTTTTAAGGGCTGAGAGGCAACTGGGTCAAACCAGTTTTTCTCAATATAATAGGTTATACTATAGACACGCACACACAATCTAAGTAGTTTATAAAGTTGTATTTCTCTTGTAAAAGTAAATAAGGTGTGGAAATGAGAAACATTATTGTGGTGGCTAGAGAATTGTGCATGGCGATAGTCTTTTGGTTGTTTTGGGTGGGCTTATGGGAGGAGCTAGCTCTCTCTCTCTCTCTCTCTCTCTCTCTCTCTCTCATTCTCCCCTTGTGGCTTCAAGCTGGTGGACCTCTTGGTTTTTTCCTTTTACTTCTGGGCATTATGTGTGCCCCAGATGTGAGTTTTGTACCTTAAGTTGTAGCCATCATACCCAGGGTGACTAAAGTGTGTCAAAACACTGGTGAGTCCAGGTATTAGACAAGAGTAAAGAAGGGCTAATTGTTTCAGATGCACCATGTGGGCTGTCCTAGGGGAGCAGCTAAGGGGTGTGCAGGCTTATGTTTTGATTAGGAAAGTGCTAAAATTGTATATTCTGTATATATCTTCCTGAATATTTATATCTATTGTTGTAATAGTGGTTTAAATAACCTGGAAAAGGGCTGGAGAAAGGATTTCAGAGACACTGAGGATGATCAATCATGAATGTATTACCCTAGACTGATAAGGCCTTTATGTAAAAGCTACCCCACACTAGAACATGTTTACCTGGAGTTTACCTGGAGAGGTAATTTAATTTCTTCAAGTTTCCCATATCTGACTAGTTGAAATTTCTCCTTGTTGAGCTTCATATTGTTTTGAGTGGCCCATTCGAAGATTTGGTTGATGTCAGCTTGGAGTCTCACGGTGTCTTCGATGGAGGTCACTGCCATGGTAATACGGGTGTCATCTGCAAAGGAAGACACGCAGCTATGGCTTACATCTCTGTCAGAAATGAGGATGAAGAATAGAATGGGAGCAAGTACTGTGCCTTGTGGAACAGAGCTTTTTACCGTGGCTGCCTGGGACTTTACTCTATTTACTGTTACTCTTTGTGTTCAATTTGTCAAGAAGTTGCAGATCAATCTACCAACTTTTCCTGATATTCCTTTATCACACATTTTGTGTGCTATTACACCATGATCACACTAGTCGAAAGCTTTCGCGAAGTCTGTGTATACTGCATCTGTGTTTTGTTTACCCTCTGCAGCATCCAGGACCTTGTCAGAGTGGTCCAGTAGCTGTGACAAGCAGGAGCAACCTGCTCTAAACCCGTGTTGCCCTGGGTTGTGTAACTGATGGGTATCTAGGTGGTTGGCTATCTTGCTTCTCAGAACCCTCTCAAAGATTTTTATGATATGGGATGTTAGTGCTATCGGTCTGTAGTTCTTTGCAATTGCTTTACTGCCACCTTTGTGGAGTGGGGCTATGTCTTTTGCTGAAGTCACGCGATAGGGGCTTCTTGCAATTCTTGATCAACATGGAGTTCCACAAGTCTGAGCCTGGGGCAGAGTGCATGGGCATGTCATTAATTGCCCCTTCAAAGTCTTGTGGAGTTAGAATAATATCCGATTGTCTTGATTGGCTACTCACTTTCTGTGGCAACCAGAGGATCATTCCACCTCTTCTCGGCAGAATATACGTATAAGCATGTTGTAGATTCCGTCATTTGCCTAGTCATGACCAGCTGTGACCCCCCCATCATCGACAATGGCTTTGAGTTCCAGAATCATTCAAAGCATATATGCCCAGAACATCAGCACAGCACCATTCTACACTACAAGACGTCTATGCATATATTAACTTTGGATCACTATTTATACCTGGAGTTTACCTGGAGAGAGTTTCGGGGGTCAACGCCCCCACGGCCCGGTCTGTGACCAGGCCTACATTTCATTTATCATTTTTCTTAAGTAGGGTTAATTTCATTTTTAATTGTTTTACATTATTGACTGATGTTTATTATAATAAAATTGTATATCTTATAATGTTATTATTGAGTTTTCTACATTTTCTTTCAATAAGGAGGAGCCAGCCTGAGTAAACCCTTCACAGTCAGTAAGTTAGTCAGTCATCACACAAACTCATATTTACCTCATTTTTTTGTGCGCAAAGTGATGCGTCATTAGGGCCACAGACTCTCTCTTGTCTAATATCTCTGTTTTCTTCATTAATTCTGAGACTTAAATGCTTAAACCTTTTCTTGCCACTTTCAGCAACACTTGTATGCCTACTGGGTGCCATGATTGTCTGGCAGATTTAAGATATGGCAATTAAAAGATCTAAACTCCTAGCAGAGGATGGCACGTATACGCGTATAAACCGAAGACTGGGACAAAGGTTGTGGGGGTGGTGGGGGATGGTGGTAGGTCTCCCCCATTGACTCAGTGGTCTAACCCACAGGTAAGCAGATTATATCCCATGGGCGACGCGCTCAAAATATTTTTCTCTCCCTCAAACTGAAGTGTGTTGAGTTACGAAGCGTTACACAAAAATATGCCACAATTCTTCAATAGTGCTATAACCAAAATGTGCCAAACAAAACTGTGCTAAACAGCGGTCTACTGTACTCTTATATGGGCTTTATGCACATGGTGTACAGTGTCTTGATTGATTCCTTATATGTTGAAACATTCCCTTTTCGTCGATTGCTGTCATCAACGATTTCCGCTTTTGCCGAGTTTTTTCGTCATAATATTGGTTCCATTTTTGTCAATTTCCTCCATTTTCGTCGATGGAATAGATCCTGTCGAGCATTTTGCATTCATATGGAGTGATTTTCGTGTGCAAGTTTGGTACCAATCCCTCCAGGACCTTCCAAGTGTATATTATCATGTATCTCTCTCACCTACATTCCAGGGAATACAGATCAAGGACCTTCAACCGTTCCCAGTAGTTTAGGTGCCTTATCGCATTTGTGTGTGAAGTGAAAGTTTTTTGAACACTCTCCAGGTCTGTAATGTCGCCAGCGTTGAAGGGGGCCATTAGTGTACAGCACTATTCCAGCCTAGAGAGCACAAGCAATTTGAAGAGAATCATCATGGGCTTGGCGTCCCTAGTTTTGAAGGTTCTCATTATCCAGCATATCATTTTCCTAGCGGATGAGGTAAATACATTGTTGTGGTCTTTGAAGGCGAGATTCTCTGACATTATCACCCCCAGGTCCTTCACATTACTTTTTTATTATTTTTATTATTATCACACTGGCCGATTCCCACCAAGGCAGGGTGGCCCGAAAAAGAAAAACTTTCACCATCATTCACTCCATCACTGTCTTGCCAGAAGGGTGCTTTACACTACAGTTTTAAAACTGCAACATTAACACCCCTCCTTCAGAGTGCAGGCACTGTACTTCCCATCTCCAGGACTCAAGTCCGGCCTGCCGGTTTCCCTGAACCCCTTCATAAATGTTACTTTGCTCACACTCCAACAGCACGTCAAGTATTAAAAACCATTTGTCTCCATTCACTCCTATCAAACACGCTCATGCATGCCTGCATGCATGAGCGTGCTTCTATTCTGATGCTTCTATTCTCCTTGTATCCCATCTACCTTTTACTCTCAGTGTAGCTACAACTAAAAAGTGATCTGATATATCTGTGGCCCCTCTATAAACATGTACATCCTGAAGTCTACTCAACAGTCTTTTATCTACCAATACATAATCCAACAAACTACTGTCATTTTGCCCTACATCATATCTTGTATACTTATTTATCCTCTTTTTCTTAAAATATGTATTACCTATAACTAAACCCCTTTCTATACAAAGTTCAATCAAAGGGCTCCCATTATCATTTACACCTGGCACCCCAAACTTACCTACCACACCCTCTCTAAAAGTTTCTCCTACTTTAGCATTCAGGTCCCCTACCACAATTACTCTCTCACTTGGTTCAAAGGCTCCTATACATTCACTTAACATCTCCCAAAATCTCTCTCTCTCCTCTACATTCCTCTCTTCTCCAGGTGCATACACGCTTATTATGCCCCACTTTTCACATCCAACCTTTTTTTTAATCCACATAATTTTTGAATTTCACATTCATATTCCTTTTCTGTTTCCATAACTGACCTCAACATTCTGCTCCCCCTCCTTTGCCAATCCTCAGATACTCCAATTTAATCCCATTTATTTCCCCCCCTAAAAATCCCCTACCCCCTTCAGCTTTTTTTCGTTTGGGGCCAGGACATCCAATTTCTTTCTTCATAACATCAGCAACATCTTTTGTCATCCCCCAAACATCCACACACATTAAAGCATCCCATTTTATACATTTTTTCTTTTTTCTTTTTTAGTAAACTACGGGGAAAAGGGGGTTACAACCCCTTGCCCCCGGGCTTTTTAGCTCCCTCATACACACGCATGGCTTCCCAGGGGAAAGATTTTTTCCCACTTCCCCATGGACAATAGAGAAATAAAAAGAACAAGGTTTTTAAAAAAGGAAAAAAAACCTGATGATGTAAATACAGGGACCCCCATTTAACGATTTTTTTCTTTCAGAAGTTGTTCAGTGCCAGTATGCCCAAAATTTGTTCCCAAAGGGAATTTGTGAAGAAATTTTTGTCCATTTAGACCCCCCAAACTACACGTACAAACGCACTTACAAAAACATTACATAAAGGGGTCGCATTGGGGAGGTATTGCAAAGTGGGGGCCCACTGTTTAAATCATGTGCGTGCTGTGAATTGACCAAAGGGTAAGTGGAGTGCAAGTATCCCGAAATCTAGTTTTTATAAACAGAAAAAAAACCAGCAACCCTCCACATGCAAAACGTTACGGTTTCTGTTTCACAGTCATCGGGCAGGACGGAGACTTCCCTGGGGGGGTTGCTGTCACCACCACTACCAAAAACATTACTTATCCACCAATTTATGGTTAGAATTTGTGGTAACCCCGACACATTTTTAAAAATTTTCTAAATTTTTCCTACTGATAGTTGAAATTTTCTTCTTTGAACTGCATATTTTTTTTGAGGGGCCCCTTCGGAAATTTTTTGATTCCGCTGGAGTTTCACTGGTCTTCGATGGAGGCCAATCCCGGGTGCCGGGTGTCCCACAAAGGAAGAACAGAGCTAGGTTTTGCTTTGTCTTGTCAGAAATGAGGTGGGGAATGAATGGGAGTACTGTGCCTTGGGGAACGGGTTTTTACCGGGCTGCCGGGGACTTTACTCTGTTTACTATTACTCTTTTGGTTTTTTTTTGCGGGAAGTAGAGTCCATCTACCAATTTTTTCCCGTTATTTTTATCCCATATTTTGTGTGCTATACACCAGGGCCCCAACTAGTCAAAAGCTTTTGCAAAGTCTGTGTATGCTACACTTATTTTGTTTATCCTCTACACATCCGGGCCCCTTGCATAGTGGTCCAGAAGCGGGGAAAAGGCAGGGGGGCCCCTGCCTAAACCCTGTTGCCCTGGGTTGTGTAACTTGATATCTAGTATTGATCTCTTTCGGGAACCCTCTCAAAAATTTTGTGATATGGGATGTTATGCTATTGTCTGTGGTTTTTTTGAAATTGCTTTACTGCCCCCTTTTGTGGAGGGGGGGCTATTCTTTTTGTTTTTAGTGTGTGTGGGTGCCCGTGCCCTGCCCCCTCTCCATAAACTCTGAAGGCACGGATAGGGATTTTGAGTTCTTGATGAACTGGATTTTCCACGAGTCGGGGCCTGGGCAAGTGCAAGGGCATGTCATTAATTGCCTTTTTCAAATTTTGGGGAGTTATAAATCCTAGATTTTTCGCTAGCCAAAGTTTTGGGTTTTCTTCATAAAAATTCATTTGCATTGTGCCCCAAAGGGGGGCAGTGGATCGCGAACCCCGATCATATTGGGACTAGTATCTCCTCATTTCTTGGCTTCTCGTGATGTCCCATCCCACCAAACAAGGCCCAATACGGGATGTTTTTTTCCTTAGTTTGGCAAAGGGAAAAAAAGTATTTGGTTTTTTTTCAATTTCCCTTTTTATGGGTTTTTAGTTTTCCCTGTTTTGTCTCCTAAAATTTCCTTCAGCAAAAGTTCAATATTTGCAATTTCTTTGACTAGTGCTTCCTTTGTATTTCAGATATATTGACCCCACCCAGCATTCTGTGACCTTCGCCTTCACGTAAGGGACATCTCTCTCTTTCTAGTTTACATTTCCCTTTTTCTTTTTCTTAGGGAATTGTTTGAGCAGATCTCAAAAACCCAGAATTTCATTTTTTAAAAGGCAGATTTTGGTCGGTGTTTTAGGATATTTTCCCACTTTTTCTTTTAGGAAAAATTTTTATTGGCCCATTGTGTTTTTGTTATTGAAATTGAATTTGGGAAAGGGGAACCTTCAGACTGCTCACTTTTTGTGGTGGGGCCCATGAATACATTCGTACCTCTATTTTTTGTGATCTGATAAAAGTCTTTGCAGTTACTTATGTATCAGCCATAATGCATGAAGAGGGGTCCGAAATATTTTTTATCTGTGCCACTTTTTGGGCTTGTTTAGGGGGATTTGTTGCGGAAAATTAATATTTTCGGGTGTGATTTTCACTGACTGCCCCCTGGGGATTTTGCTAAAAATGTTTTTATACTCCCCTTCTAGGGTCTCGGGTTAAATCTCCTAGTAGAAAGATGTTTTGGGGCAGGATTTTGAGAGATTTTCAAGGGGGTCAATTTTCTCAGGCTCTACAATAATTGCTGGGAATTTTGCTCTGGAGTTTGTATACTACCACAATGATAATTTTGATTTTCGATCTACCGCCAAACTCAATTACATCTTTTGATTTTTGGGAGTTTTGTGCAAATGAGCAACTCGTGACATACGGCCAACCCCTCCCTTTTTTTGCCTTTTTTCTGTCACTTTGGGAATAGGTTTTAAACCTGGATCCATATTTCGTTGTAAAAATGACCCTTTTAGTGGGTCTCTGTGAATCTGCAAACAGCATTTGATGAGGGTCCCTTATGAAGTTTTTTTTTTTTTTTTTTTGACGGCTTTAGCCCCCGATGTTTTGAAAAGACGAATGTCGTTTGGGGAATTTGGGGGGTTTATTTGCGCTCAAATTTGCTTTTCTGGGTAGGGCCAATGTCCTGCCTCTGCCCAGAAGGTTTTCAGGGGTAGGATTATTGTCATTTTTTCCCAGTCTTTTTACCCTTCTGTCAAAAAACCTCTGTCCCTGGAGATTGTGGCTCCTCTCTTTTGTTTCCCAAAAGTCTGGCGGCTGTCCCCTTTAGATGATGTGCCGGGCAGTATGCATTGTACATTTTCTTTCAGGGATTGTGAGTGCACTTTCTGGTGAAAAAGCTGCAAAAGGGAAGTTGCCCCTCCCCTGTTGTCATGTGGGGCGCATTTTTTGGGTGGTAAAAGGGTGCATGCCCCCACCTTTTTTTAAAGAAAACCCGGGCCCTGCAGTCCCCAAAAGCATAGATTTACATGATTGTACTTTTTTTTGCTGGTTTTATTGTAGCGTTTTCAGTACGGTGCTTTATTTTTCCCTGTTTCCTCAATATCTTTTACCTTGTATGGACACAGTGCTTCCCCCATTTTTTCTGGTATGTGCGACACTATTCTCGGGGGGGCCTTTCCCCATTTTGACCCTTTTTCCAGCGTACTATTCTAACCCTTGGACGGAATAAAGTTCTTCGGGGCCTCCGGGACATTAGAACCCTTACGAGTTATCTTTAAAAATTTCCTGGGCCCCTTTGGAGCACTTTCCTCCAGGAAACACTAGCACCCTCAGCACTGTCTTCCGGACAGCACTCCCCCCTTGGAGCACTGCCCAAAGGCAGCCCCGTCCCTCCACCAACCCTTTTTTTCCCCCAGCTGTCATACCTGCTGACATGTCTTTCAAAAAGGGATTTTTATTGGGTTCTTTCTTTTTAATATGCATTTCCTCATACGGGTATCCCATTTGGGCCCCCAAAAACATCTAAGTTTATGTCAAGTGTGGTCACTGTTCAAAACCGATTACTATGGGGCCATTGCCAGCAAAGGCAAGCAATTCGGCCTGTCTTTTTCCTTACCCTTTCTGCAGCTACACGTCCTGGGGTGGTCATTGTAAAATTTTCTAGGGTGATACCTGTATTCCTAAACTTTAATACATAAAAGTAATCTCATTGGGAGAAAAACCATATTTTTTTCCCCGTAGTCCCCCCTGTAGACAGTGAAAAAATTTAAAACCCCCTGGCAGGGAAGGGGGCCCCTTCGCCCTCACAATCTTATCCATACTATCCAAGCCCATATGGTTTGGTGCACCCCACAATACGGTGCACTAATTTTTGGGGACTGTATAGATTATATTAGCAACCCTCCCTGGTGACAGTAGGTTTTAATGAGTCCCCATCCCCCATTCAAAATTCCTTTTGAACCTAAGCATCGGAAAAATACAATCCCCATTTTGATTTTTTGCCCACATTCTCTGACATAGATGTTTTTGGAAATAAAGTGGAACTCCTTTCTCCGATGACAACCCCCCTTTTTTTTTGCACATAACCCCCAATGAAAATAGGTCCATGGGCATCTTTCATAAGACCTGTTCATGTTTAATGGACTCTTTGCGCAGTTAATATTTTCGGGATGTGGGGCTCAATTAGGTATAAAAAGAGATTATTTCTCAGTAAATACCCTTTAAAAGGATGGATGTCACCATGGTTGTTTAATATTTTTAAGATGAGGTTGTAAGAAAATAAATCAGGGTCTTGGCAAGAGGCGGGGATTAAAAATAAAGAATAACAAAGTGGGAGTTTCACAGTTCCCTTTTTGCTGGCCCTGTGCTCTTAGATTCAAAAGGAATTTGCGAAGGTTGGGGGGAAAAAATTTGGTGGGGATCAAAAAAGAAAATTAAAACGGAATACGGGAAAAGTAAGGTTTTGGGAACAAAAATTAGTGATAAAAGTTTGGGATATCAGGTGGGGGAAGGTATGGAGGGGTGAATGTTTGTATTTGGGGGGGATCATAGAATTGATAGGGGAAAAAGGGGGACGGTGCCTAGGGGCTGGGGGGAGACAAAGAACTTTTGTCCTTTTGGAGGCAAAGGGGGGAATTAGGGGTTATAGTTTTTACCAACGCTCTTTTATGGTGTGAAGCAGGGGTGTGAATGTTGCAGCAGGAAGGCGGAAGCAGTGGAGATTCATGTCTGGGGGCTGGGGGTGTGTTAATGCAGAGAATTCTAGTTTGGAATTTAGGAGGAGGTGCGGGATTACCAAAACTTTTGCCAGAGGGTGAGGAAGGGTTTGAGGTGGTTCGGCAAAGAGGAAGGGAGCGAAACAGATATTTAAAATGTACGCTGTAGTGGAAAAAAGGGGGGAGGGGTCGACCTAGGAAAGGTTTGGAGGGGGGGGGGTAAAGGGGTTTTTTGGGTGCGGGGCTTGGGATTCCCAGGCATGCAGACGTTTTTTGATAGGAGGAATGGGACAAATGGTTTTTTTATACTTGAGGCTTTTGGGAGTGGAGCAAAGTAAAATTTTGAAGGGTTTCGGGGAAACCGGCAACCCGGGACTTGGTCCTGGAGATAGGAAGTACGGGCCCCTCACCGAAGGGGGGGTTTAATTTGCGTTTAAAAACGTAGTGTAAAGAAACCCTTCTGGCAAACAGTGAGGATGAAGATGGGAAGTTTTTTTTTTTGGGCCACCCGCTTGGTGGGAAGGGCCCAGTGTTTTTAAATAAAAATAAAATAGTTTGTTTAAGATAGCATTACGGTGTCCCCCTTCGTAAACCAACTACTGAACCCTCCCTGTGGAGTAGCGGGTTCCCTTCTGCAGTCCAAAGGTCAGTTTTCCTCCCCTTTTTCTATCCAGGTGAATTATGCTTCTTTCCCTTTGTTGTTGACCAGATTACTTTCCCTGGTGACCTTCTACGGGGATTGTTTCCCAGGGGAAATTACGTATTGTCCCTGCCCCTTACCAATGGCATCCCCAAATTGAGATTTGACGTTCCTTTTTTGGGGTTTACCAGTTGGATCTGGACTGCATACGCCCAAGTATGCGTTCGGTTAATCGTTACAACCAAGCATTTTCGTAGAAACCCAACGGTCAAGCCTAATAACTGGTCACTCCCTCTGTGTTCACCTAACCTTCAACATGCGGGATAGGTTTTTTGCCTCAATGTCCGAGGACACACAACTGCCTTGAGTGCACAGCCTATCCCTGAAATGATGCTTTTCAAGTAGAGTTTCTCCACGGGGGATCCCCTTGTCGGAAAAAATTTATTTAAAACTAGAAAATGCCACTTTTGTTATTCAATGCCGTCCAAAAAGACGTCCTGTTGCAGCTATGCTCTACAGGTGTCTGTTTTGTTCCTGCTTTTCCGAGGTGATAGCCCCAGTTGCAGTGATTCCTGCAAGGTAAGGGGTTTTATTTTTTTGGCCCTTTCCCTTACATGTTTAAGAGACGTAAAAATCCATTTATTCCTTTAACATTTCGGTCAAGTGTTCTCTCAGAGCAAATACCAATCTTTTGGCCCATTTCAAATCCTTATCCTTACCCTGTTCAATACAGGGATTTCCACCTGACCAGTAGGTCGGGGCATTTCAACAGGGACCCCATCCACTTCACTGGTTAAAATCCTTCCCCCTTTGAGGAGAAAGATTTACCCCCCCACTCTTCCCAGACAAAGTCAAGCGTTTTTACCTTTTGGAAAAAAATCGAAAAGTCATTGCCTTACCGGAGAAGAGGGTTAAAAAACTTTTTTGCCCCATTATTCCACTTGAACCGGTATAGACCATCTTTTACATGGCCCCCGCATCCGACCATCGCTACCGTACTCCCATCCGGGCGCTTTATCGCAAAAATTTTGCCTCGCATACCGCCCAAAAACCCGCTCAACGCCCTTTTCCGGCGCGCCAATGTGGGCCTGACCACGCTCACATTTTTTCCGCCGGGGGCTTGTTTACCAGCCGCCTCCGGGTAAACCCCAAGCATAAATCGGAACTTTTTCATTTATTACGGTTTTTTGGGGGTGATTTTTTCTGGAAAAAAAGTGACCTGGGCCCCAAGAAAGCTTCTGTCCCAACCCTACGCAAAAGGGGGAAATTACTTGGAGATGAAAAAAGAGATCTTTTGTAAGTATGAAAGTGGAGTGCGGTCTCCGAGCGGGCCGGGTTTGTATAAAACCCCACAACCATCGCTACTTTTGGGGTGGTACAGCTGCGCTGCTGCTGACCACCGTCCTGCTGCTGCACTGTCAGCTGTCTGCACTGCACTCTGCTGCACGTCAGCCTGCTGCACTGTCAGCTCTCGCTGCGAAAGTCCCCTTTGCGCTGCTGTAGCTTCGCTGCCTGTAGAAATTGTCTGTGTGCGTAGCATGTTGCTGCGCTGAGCATCGTCCCTGCTGCGGGCTGTCGTTGCGCTGTACCAAGTCAGCTGCGCACACGTCTGCTGCTGCGCGCTGTAGCTCGCGCTGCGCGTAACATCTCGGTTGCTCTGTACATCGTTGCTGCTGCTGTGCATCATCTGTTCGGCGTACCACCGTCAGCGCGTGCTGCGTACACGCTGCTGCTGCTGTGCGTACATCGTCTGCTGCTGTGAAACACGTCATTGCTGCTGTAGCATGGGCTGCTGCTGCGTAGCATCGCTGTTCTGCTGTGCATCGTCTGTTTGCTGCGTAGCATGTCTGTTGCTGCTTTTACCCCGGGGCACTGCTGCTGCTGCGTGCATCGCTGCTGTGCTGAGCATCGTCTGCTGGCTGTAGCATCGTCTGTTGCTGCTGTGCATGTCTGTTGCGCTGTAGCATCTTTGTTGCGCTGTACCACCATCACTGCTGCTGCGTAGCATCGTCTGTGCTGCGTAGCATCGCTGTTGCTGCTGAGCATTCTGTTGCTGCTGTACCCCCCTCATGCTGCTGCTGCTGTACACGTCTGCTCTGCTGTAGCATCGTCTGTTGCGCTGTAGCATCGTCTTTGGCTGACCCGTCTGTTGTTTGCTGACCACCGTCCCGCTTGTTTCTGTACCACCGTTGTTGGTGGGCTTATTGGGAAACCAAGAAAAATTAAACCCCGGGGATTTCCCCAACCCGGAAAACCCCAAAAAAGTCAGTGTCATCGAAGATGCAAACTTATTTCCTTTGGGGCCCTTAATTTTGCCCCCCAAAAACAACCCACACCATCACTAACCCCCGTGAAGGGGAAAATCCCGGGAACTATGCTCATTTTGGTGAATTTTTAAAGCCGCAAGGTTGGTTTGAGAGATTTAAAAATGTAGTGACTACACATTTGATAAGGCATGTTCTGGAAGAAAATACCAAACAGGACCTACTACCAGAGGAAAAGGCACCCCCAGGGCCCCAAATGCTCATCAGTCTTGCTGCCCTTTTAAAAAGGGAAGTGTCTTTTTTCTTCATTTAAAAAAGTATTTCATGCACAATATATATTTGCATGTACACCTACTATTTGCATTTCCTTTTCTTTGTGTTAGGGGAAAAAGTTATTTCATTTTGGGAAAAAATTTTTTTTTCAATTTTGGGGGTCTTGTGGATTAATTTGATTTCCATTATTTCTTAGGGGAAAAAACATTTGCTTTCCGAAAATTTTCCCTAAAACCAGCCCTTTTCACGGATTAAAGGGCGCTATGCGGGGGGCCCTGTACCTGCATACAGAAGCCTCATTCCCCAAATTGCTGTCGCAGAAGAAAATTTATCAACCAATGCTCGATGAGGAGTTTTCTAACCTGCAATTCACCCTGGGAAAGCACCCTTGATCCTAGTACCTAAAAAGGGGCAGTACTTTTGGGACCCAGGATTACTTAGGGTTAAAGCAAAACTATTTCCCTATCGCTTCCCACTTCCCGTACTTCGAGATTTTTTTATGTAACACGGAATAACAAAATCTTCTTGACCCAGACTTTTTTACAAAGGGTTTTTGGCAAATCCCCCTTCACGGGGACACCAAGAGTTAACCGATTCCCACCCCACAGGTTTATCCCCCCCTAAGCCCCTTTTATTACACCTCCCCTATTTACATTTCTCTACTCAGACCCAAAATCTTTAAGGGGCTCATAGGTAAAGCACTTAGGGGTCTTTAAAGATGAATCGTTATTCCGAAAATGTTGATACACATTGAAAGACTTGATGTAGTGCTTGGTAAACTTTAAGAAGCCAATTTTAAGTCAAAAATGTCCAAATGCCAATTTTTTAGTCAAAATTAATTTGGGTCATGTAGTCACTCCAGAGGGGTTACAACTGATCAAAGTAAAAAGTAACGGGGAAATACTAAATTTTCCTCCCCCAAAAATGCTGTTTCCGAAAAATCCTTTGAGGGTCTAGGGGATTTTTTTAGATCTTTCATTGCAATTTTACTCCCCAGCACTCCTCTAAGAAGCTTTAAAAAAGATCCCTTTTGTTTGGACCCTTTCCCAAGGAAAGAGCATTCCAAACACTAAAAGAAAAACAATTCGCTTCAAATTTTTAAATTTTTCCCGTTTTTCTAAGCCCTTCTATTGACCGATGCTTTTCAAATTGGCAAGGTGCCGACTACTCAGAAGACTGATGGCAAGACAACGCGTTGCATTTTTCTAGTAGAGCCACGAACTGAACATTTCAGAAAAAGGGGCAAGAAGCTTTTCAAAGTATGGTCTTTAAAGCACTTTCCCAACATTTTACCGACCCCCGTTTTTTGTCTTGACGCCATCACCACTGATACCTTTTTCCCAAAAACCCAACCACTGGAAGGGTTTCCGTGGACCTTGACTACCAAGGTTTTAATCCCACTTTTGAAAATTTTCCTGGGAAGTCAAATGTAGTCACGAGCTTTATTGCGACGTTTTATAGTAACCCTAACCTCCCTTACTGCCGAGGGTGTAAAGAATGCCCAAAAAACAGATCCCCTGTTGGGGTTTTGGGGGATCCGATTCCTGCTCCGGGAAGATCTTATTCTGACTATAAGCCACCAGCCCCATTAGTGACTTTGTCTGAGTCAAGAATTACTGATCGGGCAGCCGGTGGGACTCCAAGCGAAGAAAAACCATTATAATTCCACATCACTAGGAAGAGCCTACACTAGTTCACGAGCACCAGGGGGTGCACACCCGGATGGGGATTTGTGAAACAAGCCCAAAAGAAAAACTTTTGGCCCTATAGCAACTGACATTTCAGTATGTTAAGAAATGTAGTGTCTGACCAGCAAAAAAGGAAATGTCTGGTCCCAATCCAATCCCGGGTTCCAAATACAGCGAAATAGGGGAAACAGTTGCTTGATTTGTTAACCAATTTTAAATGTTCCCTCCAACAACAAGCATCTGTGTGTTATGGAGACCATTTTTACCAAATTTTGATAAGACTGGCGAGTTTGAAACTAAAGCTTTAAAGAATGCATTATCCAGGGATACCCCCCTAAGTCCTTTGTAACAGATAATGGAGGGGGAATTTTTAATGAATTCTTGAAAATTTTGTACCTTGTACAAGATCTTAAAAACCACCTTGTTCCCAAACCCTGCCGCAATGGTTTGCATAACAACCAATAAGAAAGTACATACATACTTGATGTCTGGAGCCCCTTCAAACCCCATATTTTAAAATTGGGGGAAAATTATACCAATTTCAAATTCCATAAAAATTTTTTACAAAGCTTTCCTAGGTACATAATTGGGGTTGTACATTGTGACAAGGTTTACCCTATGATTTTTATATTCCACTCCGAAACCCAATTAAATCCTGATATTTATAGCAACCGGAAAGCATAGCTTTAAAGTGTTTTTAGAAGAAACCCTGAAAATTCATAAAACAAAAGCGAAATTACTAATAACAATGCCGTGCTAAGGACAAAAAATTAAAGTGGGTTCGAGATAGCGACTAAATTTTAAAAAACTCCCAAAAACCAAGCTTTACCAAAAGACTGTTGGGCCCTTCGGTATTCACATTCAAGGCAGTAATAAGGGGTTTGAGAAATTAGATGATCGTTAAGGAATCGCATTTAGATCTATGAAATTAGTTTTGATGTCAGGAAGATAATTCTACCCGGACATGTGTCAGTCGCTACAAACCCTTGATGTACCCCTACCCCTAATACTCAGCCCGATAGCAACCCAAATCGTTTTTCTTTTCGTATGACAATAGAGAAACCCACAAGCATCTTTTAGTTTTTGTTCAGATTTCCCTCAGTCAAAGGAGTGTTAGTCCTTGCAAAGGAATGCCCCAAAATGATAACCATTCTCAAAATGTAAATCTAACCTCGCGAGTTGGGGTTTTAAAAGTACAAGCCGATATTTTGATTCCAAATGAATGAAGTTGGGCAACTGTGTGTTTTTTATCAGGATCGTTTTTAAAAAAAAATTTTTTTTGTTCACTCCCCTAATTTGAGATTTGCATACGATTTTTGGTGCCAGATTTGCCTTGCTGTTAAATTTACTTTCACCTTTGTAAAAATAATATTTATTCTTCCTCAAACCCGTCGAGTGCTGAATACAGATCGATCGATCAATTCCATCCTTTTTATAAGTGTTGTCTTTAAATTGTAAGCTTACGGGGAACTCCTTATGTACCATCCATTAGTTCTAAGTTTTCATATGTCTTGTTATTGTATAGAATCAGCCCAGACCCCCGCCTGGTCAGCCTATAGCAAATATGGGTTTCGAAGGCATACGAAAAACACCCGGGTGCAGCATTGTTGCTGATCCCCTATATGTTTGTATAGCTTATCTGAGTATCTAGTTAGCACCATCTATTGTTTTACATGCAATCCCTTCTAGGGAAATGACTAGTTTGTGGACGTCACGTAAGCTGCTGTGAGCCCTTTTGCCTGGGGTCCCTCTCATTTTCCCGGGTTTCCCAACGGTAAGGACAAGCAGGGGTAGGTCCCTTCCACACCGCTATGTTTTACCACCAACAAGTGTTTTATTAATTAAAATTTCCCACGAACCCGCCACGCACCTGCATCCCTTCATACAAAATTTTCTCCACATCTACCCTTTATACAACTTTCTCTCCCTAATTCCCTTTTAAAACATTCCCCCCAATTCTTCTCATAAAACATTCCCCCCTACATTCTTCCTTCATAAAACATTCCCTCCCTACATTCTTCCTTCATAAAACATTCTCTCCCTACATTCTTCCTTCATAAAACATTCCCTCCCTACACTTTTTTTCCTTTATAAAACATTCCCTCCCTACATTCTTCCTTCATAAAACATTCCCTCCCTACATTCTTCCTTCATAAAACATTCCCTCCCTACATTCTTCCTTCATAAAACATTCCCTCCCTACATTCTTCCTTCATAAAACATTCCCCCCCTACTTTTTTCCTTATAAAAAATTCCCTCCCAATTCTTCCTTCTAAAACATTCCCCCCCTAAATTCTTCCTTTATAAAAACCTCCCCCTCCCTAAATTCTTCCTTCATAAAACATTCTCTCCTACATTCTTTTCCTTCAAAAAAATTCTCCCCTACATTTCTTCCCCTTTAAAAAATTCCCTCCCTACATTCTTTCCCTTTATAAAACTTTTCTCCCCCAATTTTTCCTTCATAAAACTTCTCCCCAAATTCTTTCCTTCAACACTTCCCTCCCCACATTTTCCTTATAAAACACTCTCTCCCTAAATTTCCTTTAAAAACACTCCCTACATTCTTCCTTCATAAAAATTTTTCTCCCTACATTTTCCTTATAAAACATTCCCTCCCACAATTTTTCCCCAAAAAAAACCCCTCCCCTAAAATTCTTCCTTCATAAAACACTCCCTACATTCTTCCTTCATAAAACACTCTCTCCTAAATTCTTCCTTCAAAAACACTCCCCAAAAATTTTTCCCTTTAAAAACATTTTCCCTAATTCTTCCTTCATAAAACATTTCCCCCCTACTTCTTCCTCATTAAGAAATCATAGGATTAATACAGCTGTAGTTTCACTTTCCGCAGACGTGAATGATTTTTGCAGGAAAAAAAATAAAGCAGCAGCAGCTTTAAAACAGCTGACATCTTTTTATGGGTGTATGGGCCACCATGGTCCACGCCGCTTCCTCTTCTTCTTTGTTTGGGGTTTCAGGGGCCCCTGACAGCATCGCCGAAAAACCCGCCCCTCCCGGGGAAGGGTAAATCGACCAAAATTTACCCGGGGTTTACCCGGAGAGAGTTCGGGGGCAACGCCCCCCCGGCCCGGTCTGTACCGGCCTCCTGGGGGATCAGCCCCCGTCAACCAGGGTGTTGCTGTGGCTGCACGCAAAACCAACGTAAAAAACCCACCCGGCTGGGCAGGAACTGACTTTAGGGGCTTTTTCCCGTGCACTTGAAGACGCCAGGGGTCTGTTGTATCCCCCTTGATGCTGGGGGGGAGTTGAAAACTCGGGGGCCCCACACTTATTGTATGGTCTTTAAACGGCTATGACACCCCTTTTCATTTGGGGGGATGGGCATCGTCTGCCAAGTTTTTTCTTTCGTATGAGTGATTTTCGTGTGCAGTTCGTACTAGTCCCTCTGGATTTTCCCCGGTGTATATAATCATGTATCCAACCTCCTGTGTTCCCGGGAATACAGGAGGGAAACCCAAGCGCTCCCCTTTAAATTTAGGGGGTTTTATTCCGTTTTGCGCGCCGTAAAAGTTTGCTGTACATTTTTTGGGCAGCAATTTTTACCTGCCTTTAAAGGGGCTGTTAGAGTGCAGCAAATTCCAGCCTAATAAACAAGTGACCAAAGGGGTCATCATGGGGTTGGCCTTTCCCAGTTTTTGAAGGTTCTATTACCCATCTGTCATTTTTTAGCAATGCGATTTATACAAAGTTATGAAGTGCCCCGCTGTTGCGGGGCCCCGTTGTGCTCCGGGTTATCTCGGTTTTTAAAGGTCGCTCTTTCGGCTAACTTTAATTTTGTCTCAATCCTAACGATTTCATCCCTCTACGCCCGGGAAACCAAACTTGGCGAAAAC
Organism: Cherax quadricarinatus; assembly: GCF_026875155.1. Classification (NCBI taxonomy): domain Eukaryota; kingdom Metazoa; phylum Arthropoda; class Malacostraca; order Decapoda; family Parastacidae; genus Cherax; species Cherax quadricarinatus. Next base: position 33,373,811 of record NC_069460.1, on the reverse strand, counting down.
AATAAACCGATCAAAAAAGAGAATTAGGTGCATACCCAGAGAGTTTTTCTGCCAGAGGGGAAAACATAGGCCTTGTCCCCTTGAAAAAAAAAAAATAATTGAACTTTTCGTGTCAGAGGAAAGAAAGTCCCCTGATAACATTGAGTTACATAGTGTATAGTTATACAGGGGTCCCTGTTATTGATGAAAAGGGTAAAATTCTTTGAAAAGGTAATTTTTAAATGAAGTGATAACCCATAAGGGAGGTGCCCCGAAGTCGCCAAAAATTTCCACAGGGGCAGTTTTTTTTAAAAATCTTTTGGCCCCGCTAGTTACTGCTAAATCATGATACCCGAATAGCAGAATACAGTTTTAAATAGAAAAAACCATATTTTAATGGTACTTTTGTGGAGTGGAGTCTTTCATTGTTTTTTTTCTTTTAAATACCAGACGTTCTGTGAAATTTTATATAACCCGTAGTTCCACGGGGGCAAAAACACAACGGAAGCAATTATTTCTACAGAAAAGGTCCTTCCCCAAAAAATTTTCACCAGTCAACTATAGTGATAAATGATTATTTGGTGGAACAGAAAAAAAAAATAGAAAAGCAATACAGCGTTTTATAAAAAGGGTTGAGGTCGACCCTTCTCACTGTAGGGGCGGGCCCATCACCGATTTCTTCAACCGCAGTTTTACTTTTTTTTCAGTCAAATCAATAAATTTTGGGGAGATAATTTCCATTAGATCCTTTATGTGTTGCTCAAATCCCGACCAGTATGTTTTTTTTTTTTTTTTTTTAAAAAGTGACCCACTGACAGATCGATCGACTGGGCCCCAACCCTTGACTGGTCCGAACCCGGGACTGGTTTCAAAAAGGTTTTTTTGGACAAAAAAGCAACTGTAAACGGGGGGGTTGTGGGGGACCTTAAAACACAAACATTAAAAATCAGGAAAAGTGACGGGAAGCTGTCCCAAATACAAAAACAGTTTTTTTTAAAAAGAAAAAACAAATAGCAAGCTTCATTTAAGGTTATTAAGAAAATTTTAAGAGGTTTCAGTAGAAATTTCGTAAACAACCATTCAAAAACATTATAAGCTGTGTGTAGTCTGCGGTAATCAAAAACAAACGGGCTTCCCCAGGATAAATTGTCATTTTTTATGGAAATTGGGGTCCCCCCTTGGGCAGATATTCAAAACTAGCTAAAAAGCGTATTAAAACGAGAATGTTTTTTGGGGGTGCCCAATGAGGGGAAAAACTTTTGGGTAAAAACACAAGGGTATTTAAAAAGGACAAAATCAAAAGCTGCTTTTTTAAAACCGGGTTCACAAAATGGGAACATAAAAGTCTGGGGAGAATGGTACTGCCCCTTTATATGGCCATGTGTCAAAACTGTAAGGGTGGAGGGGGATTCCGGTAGTCGTAAATGGGGGCTGATATGCTGTCCTGGGGGACGTAATGGTAAGCTGGAGGTCTTCCCTTCCCGGGGACAGAAATGGTGAACAGGGGGAAACTTCCTGGAGACGTAAGGTGAAGTTGGGGAATTTTTTCCAGGTATCAGAATTAACGCAGGAAGGAATACAATAAAAACCTCTAGGGGGCAGGGCCAAGTAGGGAAAAAAGTGTATCAAAAATAAGATAAAACCAAAATTCAAAAATAGAAATACGCAGAAATAGCAAAAAAGAGGGGCTCCAATGAATAGTGAGGTAAAATTTCCAAAAAAACTGGTGGGAGCTCCCCTTATTGGTGCTGGGAGGGTAGAAGTAAAACGGAAAAATAACCAACAGGGGAAAACGTCACAGAAACCCAAGGCAAGCGGAAACCAAGCCTGTGCACATCTAGCACTTGGGATCTGCTGGATGGGAAATCTCGAAAAACAATGGGACATGCAACTTAAAACCCCCCAAAAAATGCCTGCCCATATACAACAGAAAAATGCAAAATCCCTTCCTGAAGCTTTTTCACCTGAAATGTGTACCTCTTTTTAGTAGAGGAAAGACGTCTATAAATTAAATTTCCAGGGAAAACCACAAAGGGACAAAAAGATACAAAACATCCAGGCCCTGGGAAAACCCCGGGTAGCCACAGACCAAAAGGGGGAGGTTTTTTTGTGCCAGGGAAGGAAAAAAAAAGCAGGAAATGCAAAATCGTAACCAAATCCAGTAAATTTCCCGGAGTGGAACCAATCATGGGCCCCCCTCCAAACCAAAAATAAGATACTAATGCCGGAAAAAAAACCCCCCCAGTACCAACATACCACCAGTCCGAAAACATCTTCTTTCAAAAATTTCAGGGGTCAAAGCCAGCCCAAAAAAAACAAAAATACCTTTCATCCGTGGCTGCTTGCAGAGGCAAAGGGAAAGTTCGCGGCTTTTCCACCGGACCCACATAAAGGTCACTTGGACAACAAATTGGACCCAGGTTACAACCTATACAATGTGACAGAGTGAACAGGGAAAAGGGGGGGGTTTTTGGGCCGACATTTCGGTCACTTGTTTGGGGACAGAACTGCTTTTTCCTCAAATGAGTAGTGGGTTTTAGCATAAAGGTCGGGAAAACCCAAAAATATCATTGTGGGGGGTTTCAAGCCTCCGGGTGCCACCCATCAATTCCGGGAAAGCTTTTAAAAATTGACCCCGCTGGAAAATCTTCCGCTCCTGCACCCAAAATCTTTCCCTGGGGGGGGTTTTAACTTAAGGCACTAAAAGGAGGAATATAGCAAAAATATTGTTTCAGTAAAACACCAGAGGGGAGCCTTTATGAAAACTCACACTCACACAAGCTTTTAAACCTGCACAAAATTCAATTTAAAAAACAAAAAATAGAGCCTACTAACTGGAATACACTAGACTCATCTTTACTAACAAAGATGATCGATAAAAAATGTCACCATATCAAAAAAAAATTTACTCAGATCACAAAATAATTGAGGTTCAACATGTAAAACGTGGACCCCAGA
>NC_069460.1:33322195-33370374 GCF_026875155.1 Cherax quadricarinatus | reverse complement strand
CTTGGGTATCTTTACTTGGGAAGTTCCCCAAAAAAGTGGCTCCCAGTGGGTTGGAGGGAATGGTGGGGGGGTAAGTGTTTGAGGTAATCGCCCCAAAAGGGATGAGGAAGTCACTTGTTGGTGAGTATTTCACAAATAAAGATACCCAAGTGTTGCATATGGACTCAATCTACCTTGCCCTTTCTCTGAACCATTTATTTACCTATAGTAATGCCTTTTCTAGGTATTTTTAACCCCACGTAAAAAAATTTATCCAGTTACTTGGGAAAAGATTAGACTATTGGAAATATATCTTTTTCCCCAAAAGTAAAAAGGGGCGTGCTTGTGCTCTGTAGGGGGGGCGGGGGTAATGCAGTCAGAGGGTATTTTAAATTAGCCAGGGACCTTGGAAAGATAGCAAAATGACTGAAAGAGGGTTTGAATGCTTTTTTTTCTTTGGGCCCCCTGGGAGGGAGATACCCAAGGGGTCAAAAAAAATGAAAGTTTATTGCAAAAAATTTTCCAATCCTTTTTCCGTTGATCATTTCAGTGTTAATGCAGAAAAGCTCTCAGTCTATGCATTTTAAAATTGGGGAGTCTAAAGGGTGCAAAATTTAAAACGTTTCCCACCAATTTCAAAAAAATTTTTGGCTAGGGTGTTCATTTTTAAATGAGCTCAAAAATAAACACCAACGGGGGAAAAAAATCTTTTGTGCTTTCTTTGTAAAATTTCTTTTTTTTTAACCTTAAAAAAAAACTGTCCAAATGTGTCTACGTTTTTTTTCAACATTTGAAGTATGTAAAAAATATTTGTAGATTTTTGTTGTTTTTTTTAAGGAAAAAATGTGTAAAAAAACTTTTGTCTATGTTTTTTTTTTATTTTAAAATTGTAAAAAAACTGTTTATTTTTTTAAAAAATTAACATAGTTTTTTGGCGTTTAAGGGTAAAACCCAGTAAAGGAGGAAGCCCTGCAGGGTGTTGAAATATAAAATTAGAATTGTTTTAAATTAAAGAAAAGTAGGGTTTTTTTTAGTTTCCATGTTTAGCAAAAAGGGTAGGTTATCTTTGTGGGAAAAACGGGGAAAATGTTTTGAGCTGGACCCCGGTCTCTAAAACCCGAGGTTCCACTGGCTTACTCCAAAACCCTTTTAAAAAATTTGGGTTTTTCATGTTTTTTTTTTATCCGTTGCCCCCGTTTTTTTCCCCCCCTTTTAAGGCTTTGCCAAACATGATATGAGCCTGGGAAAAAATTTGAAAGGGTTTGAAACCCCTTGCGAAATTTTAAAGCATTTCAGAAAAAATTTAAAGTCTCCTAAACCCTGTTCAGAATTTTAAAACCCCCACCGGGTTAAAACCCCCACCCCAAGGTGAGGGGAACTGTTTCACATCTTTTGATTAATCTTCTGTATTTAATTATGTCTAAAAACTTTTGTTAAAGCCATGGTTTGCAAAAGCTAAAATAAAGATAAAAAGATTTGCACATTTTTTGTCAAAAATTTCATAAAAACATTTAAATTTTTTTCTTATTTTGTCAAATTCTTTTTATTATTTTGTTTAGCTCATTCTTTTTATATTTAAGAACTTTGTTGCATTAACTGATTGATTTTATACTTGGTGGGAGTTTGGGAGGTTTTGAAAAACGTTTTTCAATTTTTTTAAAGCATAGAAAATAATACGAAAATTTAATAATTTTCAGGATCGGGAAACATTTTCCAAATAGAACAAAATTTTAGTGGGGACTACCACCCCAAAAAACTACTTTTTTCCCCTAGGAGATGCTCTTTCCCCATCCCTGCTTTTTTTCTTCTTTTTAGGGTCTTTTGATAATAAATTTAAATAAAATCCCTTGCTGAAATTTTTTGAGCATATAATTACACCAAATTTCGTTTTATAATCATGAATTTTCCAATTCCATAATTTTTGTCCTTAAAAACTTAAACCTTACAAAAAAGTTTATTTTATGCCTTGGGGGTAATAAAATTCCTTAAATAAAATCATATTAAGGGGTTAATTTAAGTTAAATTTCTGGAAGGGAAAAGTTTTCCTGATTTTTCTTATTTTTTACAAACCAAAATTTTAAAATTTTGGTTATCTTTCGTTTTTTTTTTTTAGGTCATGCTTGCTATAGGGGTTTGTTAAAAAAAAAATTTTTAAATTAAAAAAAAATAAAGACCCGAATAACCCTCAATTTCCTTTATGTTTTCCCCCTCGCCTTTAAATTTCACCACTGGCTAAAATTTAAGTAATGTTGACTATTTATGGTAATCCAAAAAAGTCACCAAAATTTTTTTTCCTTGGGAGGTATTGTCACTTTTAATTCCGACTCCCCTTTTTTTTTTGATATTAAAAAACATAAATTAATGTGTATCTGAAATATTTTTGTTCTGAGGGGAATTCTACCAAACAATTTCCTGGTAAATAATTACCTAACTTAAGACAGTTTTTCACTTTCAAAATTTAAGATTGAAAACCAATTAAAACCTGGAGCAAAAAGATTACGAAATTTGATGTTTCTAGTAAGTTATTATAATTGTTTTACACCCTATGAAATTAAGAAAACCTGTTTAAAAAGTTAAAAAGATTTACAGGTTAAGAGGGAAAATTTTAATATTTTTTTTGTTTTTTTAAATTTTTTTTTTTGACAAATCTCTTTTTAAAATTTTAAAATTTACCCCGAGGGGGAAAATATTGCTGTTCTCGGGGTAATTTGGTTTCATTTTTTGTACTTGTCCTGAAGGGTGGTTCCTTGGTAAGGTTTTCTTTTATTAAGGATGTAAAAGAGTTGTTAATCAACCTACTGTTCTCATTTAATTTTCCCCCCCTGCCAAATGTTGTATTATATTAATTATCCTGAGCTGCATTTCCCAGTTATGTTTTGATTGTTTTTTCCTTTGTACCATTTAAATAGTAAACCTTTTAAGGGATTCTTCGACTTAAAAAATGGGGAAAAGGTTCAGTTTTAGTCCTTCTGGAAAAATGTTTTTTAGGGGGGAAATAATTAGAAAAGGGGGATTAAGTTTGGAGGGGGGGAAAGGGCATTTCTGTATTGGGTGGGTGGGTGTTACATTTCGAGGGGGGAAGTACAGTACCTGTACTCTGAAGGAGGGGAGGATTTTTACAGTCCTGGAGGTGAAGTACGTCCTGTATCTGAAGGTGGGGGGATGTTCATCTGGAGGTAGAAATCAGTTCTGTATCTAAAGGAGGGTTTGAGGATGTTACAGCCCTGGAGGCCCGAAGTACATTTCCTGTATTAAAGGATGGGTGAGGATGTTCAGTCCTGGAGGTCAGATTTCAGACCTGACTGAAGGTTGGGTGGGATGTTACAGTCCTGGAGGTGGGAAGTCAGTACCTGTACTCGAAGGTGAGTGAGGATTTTAAAGTCCTGGAGGTAGAAGTACAGACCTGTACTCGGAGGATGGGTGGGGATGTTAAGTCCTGGGGGTAGAAGTACAGTACCTGTACTCGAAGGAGGGGGTGAGGATGTTACAGCCGGGAGGTGAATACAGTCCCTGTACTCTAAAGGATGGGTGAGGATTTTAAAGCCCTGGAGGTCAGAAGTACAGTACCTGTATCGGAGGTGGGTGGGAGTTACGTCCTGGAGGTCAGAAGCAGTACCTGTATTTGGGAAAGGATGGGGGGGATGTTATAGTCCGGAGGTGAAGTACAGTCCTGTACTCAAAGGATGGGTGAGGATGTTACAGTTTGGGGTCAGAAGTAATACCTGACTCGAAGGATGGTGAGGAGTTACGTCCTGGAGGTCAGAAGTTCAGTACCTTGTCTTGAAGGATGAGTGAGGTTGTTCGTTGGAGGTGGGAAGTACAGTCCCTGCCTTGAAGGATGAGTGGGTGTTCAGTTGGAGGTGGAAGTACGTCCGTACTCTGAAGGTGGGGGAGTTACGTTCTGGAGGTGGGGTTTCAGTATTTGCCCTAAAAGGGTTGAGTAGGATTTTTTACAGTTTAAAATAATAATACCTTCTCTGAAATATAGAAATTTCTCCTGGAGTAATAAGTAACACTGCCAGAGATATAATTTACGTTCTGGAGGGGAATAAGTCCTGACTCTAAAGGTTTTGGGAAGGTGTTACATTTGGGGGTGGGAAAAATTACAGTCCTTATGAAATGGCGAGGATGAACTTCGGGAAAGGGGGGGAAGTCGTAACTGCCCTGAAAATGACAATTTACATCGGGATAAGTACAGTAAAAATTGAAGGGATATTAAATTTAATTTGGAGGGGGGAAATACAATGATCTAAATAAATAAATGTTCTTTTGGAGGGGGGAAAATACAAGATTGAAGGTGACAAGGATTTTCAGTCCTGGAGGGGGAAAGTAAGTAGTATTGAAGGATGAGGGAGGATTTTAAAAGTTGGAGGTGGGAAGTTAGTACGGGAAAATTGAGGATGAGGAGGAGACATTTGGAGGTGGGAAGTCGTACCTGTATTGAAGGTTTGATGGGTTTAAAAATTTGGAGGTAAAGCAGCCTGATTGGGATGGTGGGATTTAAAATTGGGAGGAAGAGTAAGTCCCTGTTTGGGAGAGGGGGATGTTAGTCCTGGAGGCAAAAGTAAGTATGATTAAGGGATAGGTGTTAAGTCCTGGAGGTTTGAAGTAGATTAAATTGAAAGGATGATGAGGGATAGCTGGGGGTTTTAGAAGAAAGTACCTGTTTAAGGAAAATTGGGGAGGATTTATGGGCCTGGGAGGTCGGTCATATGTTTGAAGGGAGGGGTGAGGATGTCAGTTGAGGTGGGAAGAAAATTTCCCGACCTGAAGGAAGGGTGAGGATGTTAAGTTGGAGGCAGAAAAGTACCTTTGACAAGGATGGTGGGGATTTTTTAATTGGGGTAAAAGAAGAAAATGTCTTGAAGGTGAGTAGGATGTTCCCAGCCAGGGGTAGGTACAGCCTGTCTTGGGATGATGGGTTTAAGTTTGGAGGTGGAAGAGTATGTATCTTAGGGTGAGGAGGGATTTAAGTTGGGGATAAAGAAGATGTTTAAAGGATAGTTGGGATGTTACGTTGGGGGGGAGAAGAAAGGGGTACCGTTTAAGGTTTGGGTGGGGTTTTTACAGTCCGGAGGTCAGAAGAAGTACTGATTAAAGGGGAGTGGGGTTTCATTGGAGGTGGGAAGACGTCCTTTGACCCAAGGAATGATGAGGATGTTCCAGCCCTGGAGGTGGGGTGTAATTTCCTAAGGGGGGCGGAGCAGTGGAGAAAAAACTGCTGAGCAATGTTTTTGAAAAAAGGGCCAAAAAAAGTTTTTTTATTTTGGGTTGTCCCTTACAAATGTTGAGAATTAAAAATTTAAAGTTGAATTAGAAAAAAAAGAAACAATTTTATAATTAAACTTTTTTAAAACAGCCCCTAATTTTAAAAGATTTTTTTCTTTCTTGAGGTTTTATGTTATAAAATTTTTTTTCCCGTTTTTTTTATTGCTCTTTATTTAGAAAGAAAAACAAAAAAACAATACTGATATACATGTCAAAAAGTTTAAAAAATGAAGTAAAAATTATTTAAACTTTCCAAAAATTTAAATGTGAAATTTCAATTTTGAAAATTTTTAATAAAAAAAATTTTAAATATGTTATGAAATTTTTGGCCAATTTGGCCGAGTTGGCCCAAAACGTCGTTTAATTTTTCTCGTATGTGTAGGTTATTTTGTATTGTCCAGTCAAAATTGATCATGTCTTTTTTTCTTTAAAAATTTTTATGATTGCACTTTTAAACAGAAAAAATTTTACATTTAAAAATCTTTTTATAGATCTATATGTTTGTCATTTAAATATAGTTCTTAGCCTGTTCTAAAAGTAGGTGTTTTTTTGGGCCTATGTAAAATTGAAATTAATGTCATCGTAATATAAATAAATAAACAATTTAGGTTATTTTTTTTAAGATATGTTTTTTTTTTGGGACTGGTTCATTCCAAATATCTGGGGTGTAACAAAAGTATTTATAAAAGAATGCTCCGTGAGGTAAACCAAACTTTTGGAAGTCGTTGGGCGGAATTATTGTAAGGCCCCCCTGAGGTTGTGTCTTTAGGGTGCAGAGAAAAATTAAAATGCAAAAAGATGTGCCCGCGTGGCGAAATCACAAAATCACACGAAACTGCAACAGAAAAATTGCAAAAAAATATGAAACAGTGGGGTTCAACCCCCTTAGAGTTTAGGTCTTCTTGCCATGGGTCAACCCCAAAACATTCCCTTTATTTGTGGAAGGTATTGTAACCTAACTAATGCATATGTATTTGGTAATCTTAGGAAAACTTCTAAAAAACTGAATCACCCTAAAATCTGGTCTGATAGCGTTGATTTCTTCCATTAAATTTAAAAATTTTTACTAAATTTTCTCCATGGGGGAAGTGGAACAGAATTCTTCCTCGTAAGCCATGCGTGTTGTAAAAGGCGATAAAATGCCGGGAGCAAGGGGGTGTAACCTTTCTTTGTATATATTATAAAAGTAAAAAGGAGAAACTTTCGTTTTTCCTTTTGGGCCACCCCCTGGGGGATTGGCCGTTGTTGAAAGAAAAAAGAAAATTACTAAATTTAAAAGGGGAACTGACATTTTTCTTTCGGGCCACCCTCCTGGTGGGATACAGCCAGTGGTTGAAAGACGAACAAAGAGCCCCTGAGGGGGTTTTGATAACTGAAGTGACCAGGTCATCAAGGTGCAGATTTTTGGGAGAACTGGATTTTTGAAACGCCCTAACAGTGGAACCCAAAAATGAGCTCACAAAAAAAAGATGCCAGATTTTTGGGTGACAATTTTTTCTTTTTAAGCATCCCGACAATGGTTTTAAAAATGAGGTGTGCTGAAAATGGAAGCTAAAATCCGTGCCACATTCGAACTTGGTTTGCCAAATTCATTGTCCCACCCCTCAGGCGAACCCCCCCATTTCAGTTCACTGATCTTACTCTCAAAAAGTTCAGTTGCCCCCAAAAGTTACCCTTTTTTTATATGTCAAAGTTCCCTTTATGCCCCTTGTATATTTTTAGTAAACAAGGCCCCAAGCTAAAATTTATAAATTAAAGCAATGTCCTCGGTTTTTACTGCAATTGGGTTCATATGTTAAGGTTTTAACCAAAGTCATTTTAGTTGGGATACCCATGTTTCCAAAAGAGGATATAAAAAAAACTGTTTTAAAAAGCATAATGAACGAATGAGGGCAATCATGCTGTAAAAGAACCAGCCATTTTGAAAAATGCTTTGTTCCCAAAACCTTTACCAAGTTCAGACATTGATAACCCCGCAAAATAAGTGCTCCCTTTACTCAAATGGGGTTATGTTCTGACGAATCAATTGTAAGTCAAAAATATCGCAAAATCAAAAATGATATGCTAAAAAAATAGTAAAAAAAAATATTCGTGAAAAAAAACTAAACAAATAAATTTCTTAACTCTCCCGGGGAAGGGAACAGAAAATCTTCCTCCCCTAAGCCATGAGTGTCGTCCGGGGGGACTATAATGCCCGGGGCAAGGGGGTAGTAACCCCCCTCTCCCGTATATATTCTAAATGTTTAAAAACAGAAATTTTGTTTTTTAAATTTTTGGGCCACCCCCCCTCGTGGGATATCACCAAGCATCGAAAGAAGAATTCTATAACTAAATACCTTAAAATAAATAAAAGATATAAATTTGAACTTGCTGCCTCCTGCTGGGTAATTATCTTAACTTTTACCTCCAAAAGTAAAGCTTTGCACCCTCATTAAATATTTTAAGTCGAACCCTTGTAAGGAGGAGCACCATTTATCCCCCAAAAATCAAAGATAAAGTGGGGGTTTAAACCCATGGCAATTTAAAAACCTTTAAAACCAGCAGGCCGGCATTTTCCATGAAAACCCTGCCAGCCAATGCTTCTAGTGGGTGGGTTTTTTTACAGAATGGACATAAATTGTTAGAAAACTTTGCATAGGATGAAAATTTTACATGATTTGAAATCTTCCTTATGAAAAAAGATTGAAAACTCTTAAAAATTTCATTCCCAAATTTTTAACGAAGAAAGAGGGGACCTGATCGAATTATAATGGGAAGTAGGGTATTAATAAAGGGGATTTAAAAAGGTCTTGAGGATTCTCTCCAAGAGAGAACCCCCAGTAAAGGATTTAAATTAGATAAGTTTAGATTTTGAAAGGATAGGAAAGTATTTGGTTTTGGGAAAAAGGGTAGTTGATGAGTGGAACGTCTACCCAGTTGGGTTTTGAGGCTAGGGGCTTTGGGTTTGTTTTAAAAATTTTGTTGGATAAATACATGAGTGGGGGGGTTGGATTTGATGGGATTGCACTCAGCTTACTTTTGGGTGATTGAAAAATGGGTTGGGCAAATGTTTTGTTAGTGGGATGTTTGTAAAGGACCCGCCTAGTATGGGCCAAAGGCCCGCTGGTGATCTTCCTTTCTTATGTTCTTATGTTCTTAACTGGCATGATCAGTGCATAGAGCCCTGCCAGCCGTTTTAAATTGATCAGGACTAATAAAACACTGCAAAGAAACAAAGAAAAGGTTTGGGGGGTTTTAACCTGACAAAGGAGACAAAATCCAGGCCAGTTGTTAACCCTTTACCCTGGCTACAATAAAAATTTTAGGATTTTTTTTATTGGGTTCAAATTCACCTATTTCCCTGGTTGCTTAAGTTGTTTTCAACTGTGCCATTTTGAAAGTTATCCTAGAAGGTGACATACAGATGGGTGTTTTAAGTGAGGCTGATTAGAAGTATGGGGGTTCATTGACAGTACATGGATGCATTTGATCAGGTTCAGAGAGTGTGTTAAGTCAGTTTTTGAGTCGGAGGTAAGCATTTGCTGCTGGAAGTGGATGACATCCCGCGGCCCGTTACCCGGGAGGTGTTCTGGGGGGGAACGCCCCCGATCCGGGCTCTGACAGGCCCCCCAGTGGGGCAAGCTGATCAGTTTACCCCTTTTTTTCCTGTGAAATTTTGAAGACTAAATCCACAAAGGTTTCCCAACTTAAGTTTGGAAAAAAAATCATTGTAAACTGCCCCCATTGTGTTTTTGGGGTTAAATACTTTTTTTATTTTTAGCTATAATAAGATTCCCTTTTAAAAATTCCCCATTCAAAATTAAAAATATCCCCTTTTTATAAAAAGCCTTATTTAAATTTTATAAGCATTCTGCATTTTTATTTATGTCTCAATGAATTTTTAAAACCCAGTGTGACTGAAGCTTAGACTTTCAATACTTGACATGTATCCCCGTAAAGCGGCAAAAAGATACATGATATATACACTTGGAAATTTTTGAGAGCCTGTCCAAATCTGCACACAGAAAACTCTCCCTGCAAAAGCAAAAAAAACTGGGAGATGGTTTTCAACATTCCTCCATTGGAAAGCAGGAGTGCAATGAATAAATAGAGACAAAAAAAAATAAGTATCAGGGGGTTCGCATACTAAGGGGGATTACCCAAAACCCCGGGTGTCTTCAAGAAGGCGCTGGACAGCCACCCAAAGGGCGTTCCTGATCAGCTAAGGTGGTTGTGCATTGGTTTGCATGCAGCCAAAAAATAATAGCCTGGTTTTATCAAATTTGATCCCTATGAGGGGCCCGTCATGGATGTGCCACGGGGCATTGACCCCCGGAAAAACCTAAAATATTTCCAGGGATACAATCTCCCGCAGTAGAGCCTCACCTCTGACTAGGAACCTGATCTAACTTCCCCCAAAATCATGTTCCTGATCACAGCATCCCGCCCCAGCACCAAAAAACCCGAGATCTGGCCTTTTTATTATACCCATCATCCATGGAAAAATGGTGAAAAACCCTTTCCCCTTGAGTCTGCATATTAAGAAAATACAAACATAAGGAAGAAAAAAACACAGCAAAGGGGACTGACCCTTTCGGAGCAGGTTGTCCCCCCCCCCCGGTTTTGACCCCAAAGACCCACCCCCGGATTTTCCCCAAAGACCACCCAGTCTGGTATCCCCCCTAAAAGGTGGAGCACTGTACCCAGGGCCCCGCAGCACATGCCAGTAGGTCCCAATCCACCCCCCCCCCACACCCACTCATGTATTTATTAACCTATTTTTAAAAACTACCAACGTTTTGGGGCCCCAAATTTTTGTTGGGGGTTTGTTCCAATCATCCACAACTTATTACCAAAAAGGCTTCCTATATCCTTCCGAAACTGAATTTTTTCCAACTTGAAACCTTGTGCGGTCCCCGTTTGGCTGGAAATTTTCGCACACTATTTTAATCCCTTTATTTATTCCCGTTTTCCCTTTTTAACCTCGTCATATCGCCCTAATTTTTCGTTTGAGAGGTGCAGATTCAGGGCCCCAGTCTATCCCCCCAAAGGGAAAATTTGATAAGGGATTCCCTTTTTCTTTCCCCCTTGCCGGGAGAAAGGGGCTAGTAAAACCCCTTTCCCGTATAAAATTTCTAAAAAAGTTAAAGAAGAAAAACTTTATATTTTTCTTTTTTTGGGTCACAACCCGGTGGGAGACAGCCGGTATTAAAAAAAATTTATCTTCCCTTACCTTCCAGGGGTATTTATACGGGTGAATATACAACACTGTTGACTGATAAAAATTTTCTTTAAAACATGTGCACAAGGATTTAGTTCTCTAACGTTGTATTGTCTTTAAAAATAAAACAAAAAAAATTAACCCCTATACAAAAAAACACAACATAAAACCATGAATTTGGAAAACCCATACAAGGACATGGAATTTTATTAACTAACAAACCCCCCAGATAAAAACAAAAGGAATTTTTAAAAGGGCTTTTTTATCTTGAAATCATGTGTTCTTAAAATTAAAATTGGTATTCCTTTTTCTTTTTTTTATTGCATTTACGATTTGGCAAGTGGCATTTTTAAATTCCCCGAAAAACGGCGGTCAATTCCTAAATATTATTTAATCCCTAGTATTTTTCCCCAATTGTTTGTGGTGTCACAAAAAAAACACATCTTTAAATACAGCCCCTTAAAAATTTAAAAAATCCCAAACCTCTTTTATATGCATTTGTTAAAGTATTTCTTTTTCGGGTCCCCCTTGCCTCGGTGGGAGACGGCCGCTGTCAAAAAATAAATAAAATGTTAATTTTAAAAACTAATTATTTCCCCACTTGTCTATTTTTAATAAAAAGTACTCTTATTTATCTTGACCTCCTCTGTTTCCCAGCCTCTGGAGGTTTCTGGGGTTTCCCGTCCCAACTTGGTCATCTAACGGCCACATCAAACAGGTAGTCTAGCTTCGGCCCCGAGAGGAGTGGGGAACAAAAATTGTAAAAAAGGCAATATGAATGATAAGTTGTACGCCTTCCTACTTAAGCGGTTCTTCCTAAGACTACCTGGCAAAAAGAATTTGCCACTAAGTGAAAAGGGATTCTATTGGTTTTTGGGTTTGGCAACAAACTTTGATATTGTTTTAATGTCCCCTTAACCATTTAACATTTTTTGAATTTTTTAAATGTTTATACAGTGTTATTTTTTATTTTTAAACCCCTGGTGATTCCCCCCAGGCAGGGTGGTCCCAAAAAGAAAAAAATTAAAATATTTTAATCCATTGTTTGCGGGGTACGCTTACATACAGTTTTTAAAAACTGCAACATTAACAAACCCCCCTTTTAAAAGGCAGGCACTGTATTCCCCCTTCCCGGGACTAAGTCCGGCCCGCCCCCTCTCCTGAAAACCCCTTTTTAAATGTTACTTTGCTCACCCCCAACGCACTAAGTATTAAAAAACCCTTTGTCTCCATTCACTCCCATCAAATAGCCATGCAAAGTTGCTAGAAGTCCAAACCCCTCACACTAAAACCTCCTTTACCCCCCCCCCTCCAAAATTTTCCCGGGACCCCTACCCCGCCCCTTTCCCCCACTACAGTTTAACATCTCGAAGTAATTTTGTTTTTCCTTCTCTTACTGTCCAAACCCCTCCCAAAACCCCCTTTTTCAGCCCTCTGGTGAGGAAGGGTTTCAGTAGTGTACGTAGTTGTAATAAAAAAAGAAAGAGGAAATCAGTTTTAATTTTACATTTTTTAGGTATGCTTTTCTGGTCCAAAAAGCCCCTCATAAGTCCGGTCATTGGTAAAAAGGTTGTCACCCAAGTGAGAGAGGCTGTTTGTCATGGCTGAAACAATGCTATAAAGGGGATTCAGAAAAAAGGAATTTAAACAAAAAAAATATTGGTCCAATGGGCCCCTGTTTAGTGAAAACAGGTCCAGTGGACCGTTTTGTGCAACGGTTAGATGGTCCCGTTTTGTGCAAAAAGGTCTGATGGGCAGTTTTGTGACAACTGGACCCCATTTAAATTTCAACAGGTTCAGATGGACCATTTATGGGCACGATCCCGAGGATCATGTTTAAATGACAACGGGCTGATGGTCCACGTTTTTGACAACAGGTCTAGATGGGCCGTTTAGTGACAATAGGTTCAGATGACCAGTTAGAGTGACAACGGGTTCAGATGAACAATTTAGTCAACAGGTCCAGATGGACCGGTTAGCAAACAACAGGTGTATGATGGACCAATTTAAGCAACAACAGTGCATGATGGACCACTGTTTACTGCACAGGCCCAGATAGACCCACTAGTCCACAACAGGTCAGGACAGAACAGATTAGTTGACAACAAGTAATAGGCATTTCTATACTTACATCATGTTTTCTTCCATAAGTCCGCCACAAACACAAACAACAACGTTCCCTAACTTACATAGTCCTTGTTGGCTTTTTCACCCACGAATCTCCCCCAAACATACACTCCATGTCGTCTCAACCTACACCCATTGGTATCCGGATAACTTTTCCAAGGCCTAAAATCGTTTACAAATTAATGAAAAAACAAGTTGAAAGGATACCTAGAAGAGTACCGAGTTTTAGTAATTAATTCGTATAGATAGCTGAAAAATAAAATAGGTAAATTATTTATAACACACTGGCCGTCTCCTACCAAGGCAGGGTGACCTGAAAAAGAAACACTTTCACCATCATTCATACTATCACTGTCTTGCCAGAGGCAAAAAATAATTATGGACAACTCTGGAAGTGTGAAGTCTAGTAAGACAAACTTAAAGTTCTGGAAGTATGAAGTACTGAACAGTGCCTGCACTCTGAAGGATGAGTGAGGATGTTACAGTTCTGAAGGTGGTAAGAACAGTGCCTGCACTCTGAAGGATGAGTGAGGATGTTACAGTTCTGAAGGTGGTAAGAACAGTGCCTGCACTCTGATGGATAGTGATGATGTTACAGGTTCTGAAAGGTGGTATATATCAGTGGCCTCACTCTGAAGGATGATGAGGATGTTACAGTTCTGAAGGTGGTAAGAACAGTGCCTGTACTCTGAAGGATGAGTGCAGATGTTACAGTTCTGAGGTGGGAAGTACAGTGCCAGAACTCTGAAGGAAGGGTAAGGATGTTACAGATCAGAGAGCCATTTCAATTATGATGTCCATTCGTTTCTGGCAAAACAGCTATTGAACAAATGATGATGAATAAATTTCCTTTCTTGGAACACCCACCCTGGCAAATGACCAATGTGGGAAAGACAAAAAATGACACTATGAGCTTAGCTCTGTTCCTGTATCGATAAATAGGTACATAAGTTAATATGCTAAGCAATTCTCTACATCACAAACATATGAAGAGCTATATATTCTTATTCTTTACCTGTAATCATAACCCAGTCCTGTTTTCTCTCCTTGTACCCCTGTATACAGTGGACCCTCGACCAACGATGGCATCGTCTAACGTTAAATCCGATTAGCGATACATTTTTAACGCGCAAAAAATTTTGCCTCGACTAGCGTAAAAAAAAACCCGAACCAAGAAGACCAAAACCAACTCGATTGTTCCGTTTGATAGTGCGTCCACTTGTGGCCTGAGCGCGCCTCACTTGTCCCGTGGGTGCCAGTGTTTACAAGCCAGCCAGCCACCGCGCGGTCCCATCCAAACATTACAATCGGAACATGTTCAAGATTAACTCAGCGTTTGTAGTGATTTGCACCTGCAAAATAAATCACACATGGGCCCAAGAAAGCTTCTAGTGCCAACCCTACAGCAAAAAGGTGAGAATTACTATGGATATGAAGAAAGAGATCATTGCTAAGTATGAAGTGGAAGTGCGTGTCTCCGAGCTGGCAGGTTGTATAGTAAACCCCAATCAACCATCTTGATCTACTATTGTGGGCAAGAAAACGGCACATCAAGAAGCGTTCTAGCCAAAGGTGCAACTTGTTTTCAAAAACTTAGATCGCAAGTGATAGAAGATGGTTGAGAGACTGTTAATTGGTGTGATAAACGAAAAACAGATAGCAGGAGATAGCATCTCTAAAGCGATCATATGTGAAAAGGCTAGATTGCATGACAATTTCATAAAAAAAAAAAGCCATCCCGCAACTAGTGGTGATGTGAGGTGAATTATAAAGCCAAAGCAAAGTTGGTTTGAAAGATTTAAGATCGTAGTGGCATACATAGTGGATAAGTCATGGCAGGCTGCCAGTTCGGATCCACAAAGCGGGTCTGAAAAATATGTGAAGAATTCAAGGATTACAAGACAGTGAAGAATTTAAACGATGAACAAGTGTTAAATTGTGACGAAACAAGCCTGTTTGGAAGAAAATGCCAAGCAGGAACCTACATTACTGAGGAGGACAAGCACTCCCAGGACATAAAGCCTAGAAAGACAGCTTACTCTCTTGATGTGTGCTAATGCTAGTGGTGAAGTGCAAAGTGAAACCTTTATTGGTGTTAACACTTTCACTGACTACTCCGAAACTCCCAGAGCGTTTTAGGAAAAACAATGTCCTCAAGGCTAATTTGTGTGTGCTGTGGAGGGCAAAACAGTAAGGCATGGGTCACTAGGGACTTTTTCTAATGACTGGTTACAACATGCATTTGCCCCCACAGTGAAAATTACCTCCTGGAAAATAAATTGGACCATTTAAGAGCGCCTCCTGGTATTAAGGAAAAAAACCAATTGCTCCTAGTCATCCTTCAGACTTGGCAGAGAGACTTTCTGGGGACATGAGCTTCATTAAAGGTCAAGTTTTTTGCCATCCTAATACCACTCCTCTCGCTGCAGCCCATGGACCACAGGTCCATTTCCAACTTCAAGAAACTGTACACAAAACAATGTTTGAAAGGGCTTTGTAGTGACCTCGAAACTCAACATGTACTCTAAGAAGTTATTGGAAAGATCATTTTTATGACCATCCTTAATTTGTGTAAACATTATAGTTAAGGCTTGGGAGGAAGTGACTAAGAGGACCTTGAAACCTGCTTGGAAAAAAAACTGTGGCCAAATAGTAGACAAAAGGATTGTAAGGGTTTTGAGGCTAACCCTGAGAATCCTATGCCCATTGAGGAATCCATGTGGCATTGGGTAAGTCCTTGGTAGGAGGTTAGTGGGAGGATGTGGAAAAAGCTGGTGGAAGGACAATGAAGAATCTAACCACTGATGAGCTGCTTGAACAGCAAGAGGCCAGACCTGAGGGAAATTGCTTCGGAGGAGGGGAGAGAGAAATTGAAGAAGTGCCTAACTTCAAAGATTAAAGGAAATATGTGCAATGTGGAGCTTAAAGTGCAAACCTTTTTTGAGATGAAAATCACCCTGACAGCAGCTATTGCAAGCCGTGTTGGCAACCTGTTACACTGACAGTTGGACCACTTTAGGAAAGTCATAAAGGAACGAGAGGTAACAGGTATCTATGAACACGATGTTTTGTGCGACAGAAGTCCAGGACTCTAAGCTGGTCCTAGTGGCATTAAAAGAACAAGGGAAGTAACCTACACCAAAAAAGACATGCTACCGTCAAAGTGCTAATGGAATGGATTCCCCTTCTAAACACTAAGAAGATCAACGACGTCTCTCCCCTCCTCCCATCGCCTCCCATCCCATCAATCATCACCGAGATCTTCAAGAAAATGTAAGTGTCATATTGTTGTTCATGTCTTCTTCAGTTTGTGTTATCTGAATATTAACTATTCATGTGGTAAAAATTTGTTTTTTTCAATACTTGGGTGTCAGGAACGGATTAATTTTGATTTCCCATTATTCTTATGGGGAAAATTAACTCTAACTCGCTAACAATAATTTCGACTACGATGACTCTCAGGAACGGATTAATATCGGTTGGTCGAGTAGTCCACTGTATACTGTTAAACTCTAGTAGACCGGGGCCTTCTGCACAGTCTTAAGCTAGGCTTAAGTTCGCGCATACCGATGGATTTTCTGCATGCACACCTAAATGTCAACAATCTCTGTACAAACACTCTATCGTGCTGAAATAAAAACATTATTATTATTATTATTATTTACAAAGCAAAATGTATTCACCATATCAGTACTTACCGAGGCCATAGAATCAGCTAAATCAGCTTCAAAGGGGTATTCTCAATAATTGGTGACGCAAACCAGTTTTCTTCATCGTAGCGCAACTGACGACCTTTCGATGAACATTTTATGCCCTGAAAGGCCAAACTTTAGTTAAGTCATTCAGTGTGATGAGTATCATATCAAATTCTTGCATACTATAATGAAATTATTGATCATAAAATTTTTTTAAAATTTCTAAATGATTTATAACACTGTCATAATAATTTAACATATGTAATTATTGATAACATTTTTCATTACATGTTTAATAGGAATGATATGTTTTGTGTCTACTAGATCATGAGTTCCCAACCTGTGGCCGCACGGACTGCCTGTGGCCCTTCTAGGGCCACTGAAATATGAACTTACTTTCATGTAGGGTCTACACTACTGCAACAGTGTCAAACAAAACCATGTGGTTGTCCTCCACACGTTTTTGTGACATTTTTTTTTAACATGTCGGCCATTTCTTTTCCCAACCATGGCATGGTGACCCAAAGAGAGAAAAAACCCAAAAACGACAGGAAAAAAACTCATTATTCACACACACTTTCACTTCACCATACATAATCAATGTCTTTGCAGACGCGCCCAGATAAGACAGTTTAGATAGTCACTCCAAACTAAACTAACCAACATCCCAAACCCCTCCTTAAAAGTGCCAGGCTTTTGTACTTCCCATTGGCCTTACGCAAGTCCACTAACCAGTTTCCCTGAATCCCTTCACCAAATATCCCGCGTTGCTTCACACTCCAACAGATCGCAGTCCAAAAACCATTCGTCCTCTCTCATCCACATCCTAACACACTCACGCAAATTTGATCATTAAATACAGTCCCCCACTTTGTGTACAAGGCCAAAGACCACTGAACTAGACTGCTGTTAATTATTATCAGAACTATATTGAACAAATTGATAAACAGTACCAACAAGTGATTATGACATGTCCAACAATTAGGTATCTTTATCCGAAATATTGTACCGTACAGTTGAACATTGTCTTACTTATTCAAAATTACATTTATTCTATGTAGACTCTTTCTATAAGTGTGCTATCACATCAGAATACCGTCTGATGCAACATCACTCAATCCTCATCAGGGTCGGATTACAGCATGGCTTTATGGGCTTGTAACCCAGGGGCCTTCTACCAACTGAGGTCATCCAGGGGTTGCAGCCCAGGGGCCTCCACCAGCTGGAGGTCCTCCAACATTGAGATTTCACAAGCCGTTACCATACATCCAGCACGATTACAATGGCATTTTCTAACCTTGATCATTTCCAGGTGAGTAATCTTAAATTCCTTGCCAGCAAAGGCCAAAGTAGCCAGTACAGCATTTTTGGAGTGGCTGTGAATCACAGCGCCCGCCCCACGCTCTGAAAGTCAAACACAATTTATATAAACAATCAAAAATTTCTGACTGTACATGCCTTAATAACTAAGAAAACGTTAATAAACCAACGCACTGGCATCTACGTTATTATTATTTTTCAAGGAAGAGTTGAAAATGCTCACGGATGTTAGTGGCTATCTTGGAAATGCTCGAGCTTGTTAGTGAAAACTCAATATCTGGATATCTCGAGTATACCTAGAGAAGGTTCCGGGGGTCAATGCCCCCGCGGCCGGTCAATGTTCATATATTGTAAACAAGTTTTTAACAAACCCTGTAATTCCTTACAATTAAACTGATAAAGCCATATAGCAATGAAACTAGTAGGATTATGCAATTCTCTTGTTTCCATTGTAACTCCTAAATTTATATTTACACTCACCCAAGCGACTGTATGTATAAAATTACTCATACTGTTATTGTCTTATTAATCTCAAGTTAGTCTTAAGTTTGTCTAAAATACTCTGCATAAATGTCATTCACCTTTTTACAAACATTGTATTATGCTAAAATAAAGTATTAATATTATTATTATTATTATTATTATTATTATTATTATTATTATTATTATTATTATTATTATTATTAACTTACTCTTGTAGGCTAACATGAAGAGTGGTGTACACTGCGACTTTTTTAACTCTCTCTCCGGAGGTGGACCGGAAACCTCGTCCCCACTCAAGTTAAGGACGAACATGTCATCTGTTTGCAAGCGTTCCTTCTGGACACCAGACGGTGCTACATAAATGTACTCCCTGTGTATTACGAAGAAAAACAAAGAATTAGTAACACCCAGTATCTATACTGTATATCACATTTCTAAACTGAAAGTTGAAACATAAACCCACGAAATCGTAACAACGCGAGTTTTACGAGCCACTCACCAGGGGTTCAAACCCTACCCATTCTGTGGTTTGTTTAAAAC
The DNA here is from genome assembly GCF_026875155.1 of Cherax quadricarinatus. Classification (NCBI taxonomy): domain Eukaryota; kingdom Metazoa; phylum Arthropoda; class Malacostraca; order Decapoda; family Parastacidae; genus Cherax; species Cherax quadricarinatus. Next base: position 33,351,762 of record NC_069460.1, on the reverse strand, counting down.
ATAAAGTCAGTAAAGTAAATACAGTTATTTCTCTTATGAGTGAACTCTAACAGTACAATTTTCGTATTATCATAATCATGACTAAGCACTAAACCCGCTAGGGTCATGCAGTGGCCATTTTTTGTAAATGCAACTGAAAGAGTACATTGGAAATCAAATAGAATGGATGGGTTTGAACCTATGGTGAGTTAGCCCTAAAACTCACAGGCCAGTGCGTTAACCACTGGGCCAGCCACCACTAATATAATTCATCCACCTAGGTATATATCTATACACCATGCATTATTCAATTTTGGATATACCTCTTCAATCACAAGAATGAAAAACTGCGCTACAGGACAGCCCCATTTATATGGCTCTTAGGTTCCTGACTCCATGCAGTAATTGTATATTATCGGACACTTAGATTTTCAGAAGCATAACTCATGCATTATCAGAGGATTTACTGTACATTATTATTCTCCATGGGAAGGTGGAATATAATTCTTCCTCCATAAGTCATGTGTGTCGTAAGAGGTGATTAAAATGCCGGGAGCAAGAGGACAGTAACCCCCTTCTGTGTAAATTACTTAATGTAAAAAGACAAACTTTCGTTCTTCTTTTTTGGGTCACCACACCTCGGTGGAAGACAACCAGTGTTAAAAATTATTATTATTACTATTATTATCTACAAAAATTTCTAGTTTTTTTATTAATGAGATAGAAAGATTAACTAAATCATTATGACTTTAACCCGTCTTTGATGCTGATTCCTCCTCCATTGCCACAAACCCAGCCTAGGTGGTAGAACACTGTCCCAGTGTCACAGATTAATCACTGGCGTCTTTCTTTGTCTCTAGTGCGCCTCTCAAAATGGGAACAATCCGGGGCCCGGCCCAAAGCTTTTTGGCCACCCACCCGCACCTAAAAACCAGAAGTCAAAACAGAACCAATGAAAAAATCTTTAGCAATAAATTTTAGTTCGCATTTCTTAAAAGTTCAATCTGAATTTAAATGCTGGAGAAAATTTAATAATAGGACTTATGGGGTTAATTTCACAGCATAACAACACTGGACGATATCTTACTCTTTAGAAAATAATAAAGTATGATTGGTTAGCATATTTGATAACACTGGATGATATTTTATTCTTTATACAATAATAAAGTAGATATTGCTAACATATTTGATAACTTTTCCATCATATGAAATAAAGCAGAAAAAAAAATCTTCCATCCAGATCTTTCGACTTTTTTATCTGTAATAAAGTTATAGCAAACTTTATTTGTTTCATATGCAAAAACAAGCTTTTGTTGTACAAGCAAAACGCTCTCTAAATAAAGATTTCTATAAACACAAAGTATGTCTTTATTACCCACACACTGATGGTATTTATATACACGTATGAAATATTATTTGTTGCGACTATCTGTTCTCTTGACAAGAAAACTTACCATGAACTGATTCTCTTGTGTCGAGAACTTTCCCAACACAATTCAACTAAGTATTTTGTATATGTAATTATAATTTCAAGTACAGGCAGGCCCTGCTTATACAGCAGGTAGGTTCCAGCCTACTGTAGGGTCCTGCTTATACAGCAGGTTAGGTTCTGAGCTACTGTAGGGCCCCACTTATACAGCAGGTTAGGTTCTGGGCTACTGTAGGGCCCTGCTTATACAGCAGGTTAGGTTCTGGGCTACTTTAGGGCCCTGCTTATACAGCAGGTTAGGTTCTGAGCTACTGTAGGGCCCCACTATACAGCAGTTAGTTCCAGCCCTACGTAGGACCCTGCTTATACAGCAGGGTTAGGTTTCTGGGCTACTGTAGGGCCTGCTTATACTGCAGATTAGTTCTGGGCTACTTTAGGGCCCTGCTTATACAGCAGGTTAGGTTCTGAGCACTGTAGGCCCCTTATACAGCAGGTTAGGTTTCCAGCCTACTGTAGGACCTGCTTTATACAGCAGGTTAGGTCTGGGCTACTGTAGGGCCCTGCTAATAACAGCAGGTTTAGGGTTCCTGAGCTACTGAGGTCCCTGCCTTATACAGCAGGTTAGTCTGGCCTACTGTAGGGCCCTGCTTATACAGCAGGTTAGGTTCTGGGCTACTGTAGGGCCCTGCTTATACAGCAGGTTAGGTTCCAGCCTACTGTAGGGCCCTGCTTATATAGCAGGTTAGGTTCCAGGCTTATACACAGGTTAGAGTCCAGCCTAACTGTAGGTCCCTGCTTATATAGCAGGTTAGGTTCCAGGCTTATACAGCAGGTTAGGTTCCCACTTATAGAGCAAGTTAGGTTCCAGGCTACTACTGAAAAGTGAGACATAGCCTTTTCTTACTTTCGAATGCATATAAAAGTCTAATAACATGCTTACACTATCATATATTAAGTGAGCAAGGGAGCTAGGCCTAAAAAATGCATATACAGTACACACATTACTTACCTTATAATGTTTTCATCCTTAGTTTATAGTGAGTGGTGAATATATTCACTGTACGAAGTCTGAATAAGTGAAAAATGCGTATACAGTGGTACCCCAAATTTCGTACAGCTCCCAACTCAAACAATTATATAAGTTTATTTTTGTAAATGCTTTTGTAAGTGTATTTTTGGGGGTCTGAAATGGACTAATCTAATCTACATTATTCCTTATGGGGACAAATTCGTTTGGTAACGGCACTCGAACAGCCTTCTGGAACAAATTATGGCTGAAATTCAGGGTACCACTGTAATTGAAAACCCACTGAATCAATTAAACACCCTACAGTGGGACCTGTCCGTATATTATGTATATGCTTGGAATTATTAAAGTGTATAATGTTTAGCAATGAAAATATTGATTTTTCTTTTCTTAACCCTCTTATTTCCATTAAATATAATATATAGGGGCTATTAACCTTTCTCCCTGTATAAATTACTAAATTTAAAAAGAAACCTTTCATTTTTTAGGGCACCCTGCCTTGGTGGGATACAGCCGTTGTGTTGAATTTTTTTTTTTCTTGGTCACCCTGCCTTGGTGGGATATGGCCTGTGTGTTGAAAAAAAAATATATAAAATATAGTGACTTACTACAAAGTCTGTCTCCTACCCTGCTCATAAACCTACCACTATCTAGAGTATGTCCTCGGTCACCAGGTTTCATCCGTCTTTTGGGGCAGATTTCGTAAAGACCTTGATCACCCATCAAATCAAAGGTCATTGTATAGAGCAATTTTCTTTCGCGCTCTCCTTACTTCGTATGGCGTTGATCGTGTCTCGGGTACTTCCGAACCTCGATCATCGTCATTGGCTGACGACTTCCTGGGACGACCTCGTTTTCTTTTAGGAACGATCACCTCCTCCTCCTCCTCATCATCATCTTTGAAGTGGGGGACCTCAGAGTTTTCTTCTTCAGACATTTTTGAAAATCTGTAAAAAAAAAAATTAATTTTTTGATCAGTAAATAAAAAAAAATTGAATTTCAATTGGTATACTCAATTTTAAATTTAAATTATTACAAGTGATCCTCGATTTACGATATTTAAACTTTACGATGGTGTAAAAGCAATTACTCTGGAGATGAAACTTAAGCTAATTACCCAGAATAATGGCGGCAAGTCCCTAACGTATTCATTTATTAAATTTTCAATACTGTTACAGTGGACCCCCGGTTAACGATATTTTTTCACTCCAGAAGTATGTTCAGGTGCCAGTACTGACCGAATTTGTTCCCATAAGAAATATTGTGAAGTAGATTATCCACTTTCAGACCCCCCAAACATACACGAACAAACGCACTTACATAAATACACTTACATAATTGGTCGCATTCGGAGGTGATCGTTATGCGGGGGTCCACTGTATTTAGTTGCAGTAATTATTCGTTTATTTACTTATTCAGTAACAGAAGTTATTTATTTATTTAGCACATCATATTTATAATCAACTTATATTTTCAACCCCATAAATCCATGACAAGTCGAGAACCGCTTGCATTTATTTGTGTGCAGTACAAAATAATATACAAGTAACAGCAGCAAACAACTTTCTCAGGCTTGTAATAATAACAGTAGCAACACAAGCTTTTCCAAGCTTGTAATAACACCAGCAACACAAACCTTCCAAGCATGCAATAATAACAGCAGCAACATAAGCTTGTAATAACAGCAGAAACACAAGCTTGCAATAACAGCAGCAACACAAGCTTGTAATAACAGCAACAACACAAGCTTGTAATAACAGCAGCAACACAAGCTTGTAATAACAGCAGCAACACAAGCTTGTAATAACAGCAGAAACACAAGCTTGTAATAACAGCAGCAACACAAGCTTGTAATAGCCAGCAACACAAGCTTGCAATAACAGCAGCAAAACACAGAACAAGCTATGGATAATAACAGCAGCAACCACAGTGAACTTGTAGTAACAGCATAGCAAGCAGGCACAACACAAGCTTCCAATAGAACTGCAACACAAGCTTGAAATAACAGCAGCAACACAAGCTGTAATAAAACAGGCACAAACACAATCTTGTAGTAACAAAAGAACCAATCAGAACAGCAACAAAACACAAGTCTTCCAATAGCTGCAACACAAGCTTGTAAATAACAGCAGCAACATCAAGAAGCTTGTAATAACAGCAAAACACTAAGCCTGTAATAACAACAGCACACAAGCTGTAATAACAGCAGCAACACAAGCTTGTATAACAGCATGCAATCACAAGCTGTAATACAGCAGTCAACATAACTGTGTAATAACAGCAGCGACACAAGCTTGTAATAAACGACAGCAACAACAAGCTTCTAATAACAGCAGCAACACAGACTTGTAATACAGCAGCATCACAAACACAAAAGAACGACAACAAGCTTGTAAATAACAAACAGAAGATGCAACACAATAGCATGGTAATAAACAGCAGATACACAAGCTGTAATAACAGCAGAAACACAAGAGCTTGTAAATATAATATAAAAAGCAGCAAACACACACTTGTAATACAGCAGCAACCCGAGAGCTTGTAATAACAGCAAGCAACACAAGCTTGCAATAATATACAGCAACAACACAAGATTGTAATAACAGCAGCAACACAACTTGTAATGACACAGCAACACAAAGCTTGTAAATAACAGCAGTAACACAAGCTTGTAATAACCAAGCAGCAGCAGTCAGCATACGAATACAAGCTTGTAATTACAGCAGGAAACACAAAGCTTGAAATAACACAGTAACACAAGCTAGCGTGTAATAAACAGCAGCGACACAACTTGTATTAACACAGCAACACAAGCTTGTAATAACAGCAGCAAACACAAGCTTCTATAAAAACACAGCACACAAACTTGTAATAATAAATCAAGCTATGGCAACATAAAGCTGTAATAACAGGCAGCAAACACAACCTTGTAATAACAGCAGCAACAACAAGCATGTAATAACAGCCAGCAACACCAAGCATCAATAAATAACAAGCATCAACACAATAATGTAATAAAAAAACAAAAATCCAGCACACATTCTGTAATACAGCAGCAACACAAGCTTGTAATAACAGCAGTACACAAGCTTTGTAATAAACGAGCAGCAAAAACAACACAAGCTTGTAATAACAGCAGAAACACAAGCTTGAAATAACAGCAGTAACACAAGCTTGTAATAACAGCAGCAACACAAGCTTGTAATAACAGCAGCAACACAAGCTTGTAATAACAGCAGCAACACAAGCTTCTATAACAGCGGCAATACAAAACTTGTAAATGAATACAGCGTCAACATAAGAAGCTTGTAATAACAGCAGCACAAGCAACACAAATCCTTGTAAAAATAAGCAGCAAGCTAAACATAAATAAGTCTGGTAATAAACCTAACAGCATAACACTTATTCTTGTAATAACAAGCAGAACAGACAATCTTGTAATAACAAGACACAGCAACACAAGCTTGTAATAACAGCAGCCGAAACACAAGCTTGTAATAACAGCAGCAACACAAGCTTGTAATAACAGCAGCAACACAAGCTTGTAATAACAGCAGCAACACAAGCTTGCAATAACAGCAGCAACACAAGATTGTAATAACAGCAGTAAACCCACAAGCTTTAATAAACAGCACAACACAAGCTTTGTAATAAACAGCATTAACACAAGCTTGTAAATAACAGCAGAAACACAAGCTTGAAAATAAACAGCAGTAACACATAAGACTACAAGCTTGTAATAAAGCAGCAGCACAAAAAAAACACACAAGCTTGTATTTAACAGCAGCACCAGCAGCAAACACAAGCTTGTAATAAACAGCAGCAACACAAGCTCTTCTAATTCAACATCTCAATACAAACTTGTAATAATATCGAGCCAGCAACATAAGCTTGTAATAACAGCAACAACACAAGCCTGTAATAATAACAGCAACACAAACTTGTAATAATAACAGCAGCAACACAAACTTGTAATAATAAACAGCAGCAACAACAAAACTTGTAATATATAACAGCGATCAAAACACAAACTTTAATAATAATAACAGCAGCAAATACACAAACTTGTAATAATAATAACCGCATCAAACAAAACAACAACAAAAAGTAAACTGTAATAATAAATAACAGCAGCAACATCAAAACTTGTAATAATAAAAGCAGCTAACACAAACAAACTTTGTATAATAATAACAGCCGCAAAAAACACAAGGAAAACTTGTAATAATAAAACAGCAGCAACACAAACTTGTAATAATAGACAGCAGCAACAACAAAAAAAACTTGAAAAAATAACAACAGCAAGCAAAAAACAACACAAAAACTTGTATAATAATAACAAGCAGCAAACACAACATTTTTGTAATAATAATAACAATCACAAACTCAAACTTGTAATAAAAATAACACAGCAGCAACAGGCAAAGCAAACAGCAACAAGCATACATAAGCAATCGCAAACAAACTTGGTAATAATAATAAACAGACTAACAGCACAGCAAGCAACACAAAACTTGTAATAATAAGAACTTCGAGCAGCAACACAAATATAGTATAATACTAACAGCACAACCACAAACTAGTAATAATAATAACAGTATCAAACACAAACATAACAGCAGGAGCAGTTCAACACAAACTTTATAATAATAACAGCAGTCAACACAAACTAGTAAAAATAAAATAACAGCAGCAACCACAAACTTGTAAAATAATAAACAGCAGCAACACAAACATGTAATAATAATACCAGCATCAACACAAACTTATAATAATTAATAATAAACAGCAGCAAACAGCACAGCAGCAAGGCACATCAGCAACGATGCAAAACAGCAAGGGCAAGCAAAAAGGCAAAGCAATCACAGCAAAACAAGCAGCACACAAGAACAAGCAACAGTAGCACAGCAGCAGCAGGCAGCACAAAGATAGCAACAAACACAAACTTGTAATAAAAATAATAAACTGCATCAGCAACACAAAGTTGTAATAATAATAACAGGTCAGCACAAACACCAACTGTAATATATAATAGCAGCAGGCAACACAAACTTGTAATAATAATAACCCAGCAACACACAATCAACAAAAGCAAACAGCAGCAACAATACAGGCAAAAGCCACACAAGCAGAAAGCAACAAGATACACAAGCTGGGCAAGCAGCTACAAACAAACTTTTGTAAATCGTATCACCTAACAGCGAGCACAGCAACACAAAACTGGTAATAATAATAACAGCAGAACAAAAAAAAGAAAAAAACATAAACAAACTTGTAATAATAATTTGGGTTTTATGCTGGGACCCCTTCTCTTTTATTGTTGAAAGCAGCAAACACAAACTTATAAAAATGAAAAAACCGCAGCAACACAAACTTGTAATCAAAATGAACAGCAGCAACACAATAACTTGTAATATAACAGCACAAGCAAACACAAACTTGTTAATGGTATTATCACTGATTTCATCAATGCTTGAGTTTAATTTTAAAAAAAAAAGCCAGCCCGAATGCTATGCATAGTATAAGTGGACTTTGGCATGCTTGCTCTTAAAATCATGCATTTTTTTTGTATCCTCGTAATGTATGCCAAGATTGGTAACTAAATAAATAATAAATAAATAAATAAATAAATAATAACAGCAGCAAAACACACGAACTTGTGTAATAATAACAGCAAAACAACCGACAAACTTGTAATAATAATAACAGCAGCCACACACAGCAACAAAGCAACACAAAAACTTGTAATAAATAATAACAGCAAGCAAACACAAACTTGTTAATAATAACAGCCCATCACAAAAATCAACAAGAAACTTGTAATAATAATAACAGTCAGGCAACACAAACTTGTAATAAATAATTACAGCAGCAAACACAAACTTGTAAAATAATAATAACAGCAGCAACACAAACTTGTAATAATAATAACAGCATCAACACAAACTTGTAATAATAATAACAGCAGCAACACAAACTTGTAATAATAATAACAGCAGCAACACAAACTTGTAATAATAATAACAGCAGCAAACAGCACAACACAGAACATGTAATAATAATAACAGCGAGCAAAACACAAACTTGTAAAAATAATAACTGCAACAAACACAAAGAACAAACATGTAATAATAACAGCAGTAACACAAACTTGTAAATAATATTCAGCAGCAACACACACATGTAATAATAATAACAGCAGCAAACACAAATACTTGTAATAAATAAACAGCAGCAACACAACCATGTAATAATAATCAACAGCATCAAACACAAACTTGTAGCTAATAATAACAGCATCAACACAAACTTGTTAATAATAATAAACAGCACGCAACACAAACTTGTAATAATAATAACAGCAGCAACACAAACTTGTAATAATAATAACAGCAGCAACACAAACTTGTAATAATAATAACAGCAGCAACACAAACTTGTAATAATAATAACAGCAGCAACACAAACTTGTAATAATAATAACAGCAGCAACACAAACTTGTAATAATAATAACAGCAGCAACACAAACTTGTAAATAATAATAACAGGAGGCAAACACAAACTTGTAATAATAATACACACAGCAGCAAACACAAACTAATAATAATAACAGAGGAGCAGCAAGGCCAGAGCAACAGCAAACACAAACTTAACAGCAGCAACACAAACTTGTAATAATAATAACAGCAGCAACACAAACTAGTAATAATAATAAGAGCAGCAACACAAACTTAACAGCAGCAACACAAACTTGTAATAATAATAACAGCAGCAACACAAACTAGTAATAATAATAACAGCAGCAACACCAAACACTGTTTAATAATAAATAAACATCATCAACACAAATTTGTAATAATCAAACAGCAGCAACACAAACTTGTAATAATAATAACACACAGAGCACAACAACAAACTTTGTAAAACCCTCACACATAAAACCTCCTTTACCCCCTCCCTCCAACCTGCCTAGCCACCCCTACCCAGCCTCCCTCCACTACAGATTTATACACTCTCGAAGTCATTCTGTTTCGTTCCATTCTCTCTACATGTCCAAACCACCTCAACAGCCCTTTCTCAGCCCTCTGGCTGAGGAAGGGCTTATACAGTAGTGTACTGTATGTTGTAATAAACAGAATAGAGGAAATCAGTTCTAATAATACATTAATGTTAGGTATGGACATACTGGTCTCAGAGCCCGTCATAAGTCCGAGTCATTGGTAAACGAGTACGTCACTAAGTGAGAAGAGGCTGTATTGTCATGGCTGAAACAACTCGCTATAAGGTGACTTCAGAAAAGGAACTTTACAACAACATATTGGTCCAGATGGGCCACTGTTTAGTGAAAACAGGTCCAGATGGACCAGTTTTGTGACAACAGGTCTAGATGGTCCAGTTTAGTGACAACAGGTCTAGATGGTCCAGTTTAGTGACAACTGGACCACCATTTACTTACAACAGGTTCAGATGGACCACTGTTTAGTGACAACAGATCCAGATGGATCACTGTTTAGTGACAACAGGTCTAGATGGTCCACTGTTTAGTGACAACAGGTCTAGATGGGCCAGTTTAGTGACAATAGGTTCAGATGGACCAGTTTAGTGACAACGGGTTCAGATGAACAATTTAGTCAACAGGTCCAGATGGACCGGTTTAGCAACAACAGGTGTATGATGGACCAATTTAGCAACAACAGGTGCATGATGGACCACTGTTTACTGCAACAGGCCCAGATAGACCACTAGTCACAACAGGTCCAGGACAGAACAGTTTAGTGACAACAAGTATAGGCATTTCTATACTTACATCATGTTTTCTTCCATAAGTCCGCCACAAACACAAACAACAACGTTCCCTAACTTACATAGTCCTTGTTGGCTTTTTCACCCACGAATCTCCCCCAAACATACACTCCATGTCGTCTCAACCTACACCCATTGGTATCCGGATAACTTTTCCAAGGCCTGAAAATCGTTTACAAATTAATGAAAAAACAAGTTGAAAGGATACCTAGAAGAGTACCGAGTTTTAGTAATTAATTCGTATAGATAGCTGAAAAATAAAATAGGTAAATTATTTATAACACACTGGCCGTCTCCTACCAAGGCAGGGTGACCTGAAAAAGAAACACTTTCACCATCATTCATACTATCACTGTCTTGCCAGAGGCAAAAAATAATTATGGACAACTCTGGAAGTGTGAAGTCTAGTAAGACAAACTTAAAGTTCTGGAAGTATGAAGTACTGAACAGTGCCTGCACTCTGAAGGATGAGTGAGGATGTTACAGTTCCTAAGGTGTAAGAAACGTGCCTGCTCTCTGAAGGAGATTGAGTGAGGATGTTACCAGGTTTCTGAAGGTGGTAAGAACAGTGCCTGCACTCTGATGGATAGTGATGATGTTACAGGTTCTGAAGGTGGTAAGATCAGTGCCTGCACTCTGAAGGATGAGTGAGGATGTTACAGTTCTGAAGGTGGTAAGAACAGTGCCTGTACTCTGAAGGATGAGTGCAGATGTTACAGTTCTGAAGGTGGGAAGTACAGTGCCAGAACTCTGAAGGAAGGGTAAGGATGTTACAGAACAGAGAGCCATTTCAATTATGAATGTCCATGGCGTTTCTTGCAAAACAGCTATTGAACAAATGATGATGAATAAATTTCCTTTCTTGGAACACCCACCCTGGCAGATGACCAATGTGGGAAAGACAAAAAATGACACTATGTAGCTTAGGCTCTGTCACTGTATCGATAAATTAGGTACAAAAGTTAATATGCTAAGCAATTCTCTACATCACAAACATATGAAGAGCTATATATTCTTATTCTTTACACCTGTAATTCATAAACCCCAGTCCTGTTTCTCGTCCTTGTACCCCTGTATACAGTGGAACCCTCGACCAACGATGCATCGTCTAACGTTAAATCCTATTAGCGATACATTTTTAACGCGCAAAAAATTTTGCCTCGACTAGCGTAAAAAAAAACCCGAACCAAGAAGACCAAAACCAACTCGATTGTTCCGTTTGATAGTGCGTCCACTTGTGGCCTGAGCGCGCCTCACTTGTCCCGTGGGTGCCAGTGTTTACAAGCCAATCCAGCCACCGCGCGGTCCCATCCAAACATTACAATCGGAACATGTTCAAGATTAACTCAGCGTTTGTAGTGATTTGCACCTGCAAAATAAATCACACATGGGCCCAAGAAAGCTTCTAGTGCCAACCCTACAGCAAAAAGGTGAGAATTACTATGGATATGAAGAAAGAGATCATTGCTAAGTATGAAGTGGAAGTGCGTGTCTCCGAGCTGGCAGGTTGTATAGTAAACCCCAATCAACCATCTTGATCTACTATTGTGGGCAAGAAAACGGCACATCAAGAAGCGTTCTAGCCAAAGGTGCAACTTGTTTTCAAAAACTTAGATCGCAAGTGATAGAAGATGGTTGAGAGACTGTTAATTGGTGTGATAAACGAAAAACAGATAGCAGGAGATAGCATCTCTAAAGCGATCATATGTGAAAAGGCTAGATTGCATGACAATTTCATAAAAAAAAAAAGCCATCCCGCAACTAGTGGTGATGTGAGGTGAATTATAAAGCCAAAGCAAAGTTGGTTTGAAAGATTTAAGATCGTAGTGGCATACATAGTGGATAAGTCATGGCAGGCTGCCAGTTCGGATCCACAAAGCGGGTCTGAAAAATATGTGAAGAATTCAAGGATTACAAGACAGTGAAGAATTTAAACGATGAACAAGTGTTAAATTGTGACGAAACAAGCCTGTTTGGAAGAAAATGCCAAGCAGGAACCTACATTACTGAGGAGGACAAGCACTCCCAGGACATAAAGCCTAGAAAGACAGCTTACTCTCTTGATGTGTGCTAATGCTAGTGGTGAAGTGCAAAGTGAAACCTTTATTGGTGTTAACACTTTCACTGACTACTCCGAAACTCCCAGAGCGTTTTAGGAAAAACAATGTCCTCAAGGCTAATTTGTGTGTGCTGTGGAGGGCAAAACAGTAAGGCATGGGTCACTAGGGACTTTTTCTAATGACTGGTTACAACATGCATTTGCCCCCACAGTGAAAATTACCTCCTGGAAAATAAATTGGACCATTTAAGAGCGCCTCCTGGTATTAAGGAAAAAAACCAATTGCTCCTAGTCATCCTTCAGACTTGGCAGAGAGACTTTCTGGGGACATGAGCTTCATTAAAGGTCAAGTTTTTTGCCATCCTAATACCACTCCTCTCGCTGCAGCCCATGGACCACAGGTCCATTTCCAACTTCAAGAAACTGTACACAAAACAATGTTTGAAAGGGCTTTGTAGTGACCTCGAAACTCAACATGTACTCTAAGAAGTTATTGGAAAGATCATTTTTATGACCATCCTTAATTTGTGTAAACATTATAGTTAAGGCTTGGGAGGAAGTGACTAAGAGGACCTTGAAACCTGCTTGGAAAAAAAACTGTGGCCAAATAGTAGACAAAAGGATTGTAAGGGTTTTGAGGCTAACCCTGAGAATCCTATGCCCATTGAGGAATCCATGTGGCATTGGGTAAGTCCTTGGTAGGAGGTTAGTGGGAGGATGTGGAAAAAGCTGGTGGAAGGACAATGAAGAATCTAACCACTGATGAGCTGCTTGAACAGCAAGAGGCCAGACCTGAGGGAAATTGCTTCGGAGGAGGGGAGAGAGAAATTGAAGAAGTGCCTAACTTCAAAGATTAAAGGAAATATGTGCAATGTGGAGCTTAAAGTGCAAACCTTTTTTGAGATGAAAATCACCCTGACAGCAGCTATTGCAAGCCGTGTTGGCAACCTGTTACACTGACAGTTGGACCACTTTAGGAAAGTCATAAAGGAACGAGAGGTAACAGGTATCTATGAACACGATGTTTTGTGCGACAGAAGTCCAGGACTCTAAGCTGGTCCTAGTGGCATTAAAAGAACAAGGGAAGTAACCTACACCAAAAAAGACATGCTACCGTCAAAGTGCTAATGGAATGGATTCCCCTTCTAAACACTAAGAAGATCAACGACGTCTCTCCCCTCCTCCCATCGCCTCCCATCCCATCAATCATCACCGAGATCTTCAAGAAAATGTAAGTGTCATATTGTTGTTCATGTCTTCTTCAGTTTGTGTTATCTGAATATTAACTATTCATGTGGTAAAAATTTGTTTTTTTCAATACTTGGGTGTCAGGAACGGATTAATTTTGATTTCCCATTATTCTTATGGGGAAAATTAACTCTAACTCGCTAACAATAATTTCGACTACGATGACTCTCAGGAACGGATTAATATCGTTGGTCGAGGGTCCACTGTATACTGTTAAACTCTTAGAGACCGGGGCTTTCTGCACAGTCTTAAGCTAGGCTTAAGTTCGCCCATAACGATGGATTTACTACATGCACCACCTAAATGTCACACAATCGTCTGTACAAACACTCTAATCGTGCTGAAATAAAAACATTATTATTATTAGTATTATTTACAAAGCAAAATGTATTCACCATATCAGTACTTACCGAGGCCATAGAATCAGCTAAATCAGCTTCAAAGGGTGTATTCTCAATAATTGGTACCACCAGTTCTTCATCGTAGCGCAACTGACGACCTTTCGATGAACATTTTATGCCCTGAAAGGCCAAACTTTAGTTAAGTCATTCAGTGTGATGAGTATCATATCAAATTCTTGCATACTATAATGAAATTATTGATCATAAAATTTTTTAAAAATTTCTAAATGATTTAAACACTGTCATAATAATTTAACATTGTAATTATTGATAACATTTTTCATTAACATGGTTAAGAGGATGATATGTTTGTCTACTAGATCAGGAGTTCCCAACCTGTGGCCCACGGACTGCATGTGGCCCTTCTAGGGCCACTTGAAATTATGAACTTACTTTCATGTAGGGTCTACACTGCACAGTGTCAAACAAAACCATGTGGTTGTCCTCCACACGTTTTTGTGACATTTTTTTTTAACATGTCGGCCATTTCTTTTCCCAACCATGGCATGGTGACCCAAAGAGAGAAAAAACCCAAAAACGACAGGAAAAAAACTCATTATCACTCAACACTTTCACTTCACTCATACATAATCAATGTCTTTGCAGAGGCGCCCAGATAAGACAGTTTAGATAGTCACTCCAAACTAAACTAACCAACATCCCAAACCCCTCCTTAAAAGTGCCAGGCTTTTGTACTTCCCATTGGCCTTACGCAAGTCCACTAACCAGTTTCCCTGAATCCCTTCACCAAATATCCCGCGTTGCTTCACACTCCAACAGATCGCAGTCCAAAAACCATTCGTCCTCTCTCATCCACATCCTAACACACTCACGCAAATTTGATCATTAAATACAGTCCCCCACTTTGTGTACAAGGCCAAAGACCACTGAACTAGACTGCTGTTAATTATTATCAGAACTATATTGAACAAATTGATAAACAGTACCAACAAGTGATTATGACATGTCCAACAATTAGGTATCTTTATCCGAAATATTGTACCGTACAGTTGAACATTGTCTTACTTATTCAAAATTACATTTATTCTATGTAGACTCTTTCTATAAGTGTGCTATCACATCAGAATACCGTCTGATGCAACATCACTCAATCCTCATCAGGGTCGGATTACAGCATGGCTTTATGGGCTTGTAACCCAGGGGCCTTCTACCAACTGAGGTCATCCAGGGTTGCAAGCCCAGGGCCTCCACCACTGGAGGTCCTCCAACATTGAGATTTCACAAGCCGTTACCATACATCCAGCACGATTACAATGGCATTTTCAAACCTTGATCATTTCCAGGTGAGTAATCTTAAATTCCTTGCCAGCAAAGGCCAAAGTAGCCAGTACAACAAGCATTTTTTGGAGTGGCTGTGAATCACAGCGCCCGCCGCCCCACCTCTGAAAGTCAAACACAATATATTATAACAATCAAAAATTTCTGACTGTACATGCCTTAATAACTAAGAAAACGTTAATAAACCAACGCACTGGCATCTACGTTATTATTATTTTTTCAAAGGCAGAGTTGAAAATGCTCACGGATGTTAGTGCTATCTGGGAAATGCTCGAGCTTGTTAGTGAAAACTCAATAACGGATATCTCGAGTATAACCTAGATAAGGTTCCTCCGGGGTCAATGCCCCCGCTGCCGGTCAATGTTCATATATTGTAAACAAGTTTTTAACAAACCCTGTAATTCCTTACAATTAAACTGATAAAGCCATATAGCAATGAAACTAGTAGGATTATGCAATTCTCTTGTTTTCGCATTGTACTCCTAAATTTATATTTACACTCACCCAGCGACTGTATGTATAAAATTACTCCTACTGTTATTGTCTTATTAAATCTCAAGTTAGTCTTAAGTTTGTCTAAAATACCTGCATAAATGTCATTTCACCTTTTTACAAACATTGTATTATGCTAAAATAAAGTATTAATATTATTATTATTATATTATTATTATTATTATTATTATTTATTATTATTAATTAATATTATTATAAACTATGCTTGTAGGCTAACATGAAGAGTGGTGTACACTGCGACTTTTTTAACTCTCTCTCCGGAGGTGGACCGGAAACCTCGTCCCACTCAAGTTTATTAAGGACGAACATGTCATCTGTTTGCAAGCCGATCTCTTCTGGACACCAGACGGTGCTTACATAAATGTACTCCCTGTGTATTACGAAGAAAACAAAGAATTTAGTACGACCCAGTATCTATACTGTATATCACAATTCCCAAACAGGAAAGTGAAACATAAACCCACTGAAATCGTAACAACGCGAGTTTTTACGAGCCACTCACCAGGGGTTCAAACCCTACCCATTCTGTGGTTTGTTTAAACATAAGTCAGTAAAGTAAATACATTATTTCTCCTTATGAGTGAACTCTAACAGTACAATTTTCGTATTATCATAATCAGACTAAGCCTAAACCCGCTAGGTTCGATTGCAGTGGCCATTTTTTGTAAATGCAATCTGAAAGAGTACATTGGAATCAAATAGAATGGATCGGAGTTTGAACCTATGGTGAGTTAGCCCTAAAACTCACAGGTCCAGTGCTTTAACCAACTGGGCCAGCCACCACGAATATAATTCATCCACCTAGGTATATATCTATACAACCATGCATTTATTCAATATTGGATATACCTCTTCAATCACAAAATGAAAAACTGCGCTACAGACAGCCCCATTTATATGGCTCCATTAGGTTCCTGACTCCATGCAGTAATTGTATATTATCGGACACTTAGATTTTCAGAAGCATAACTCATGCATTATCAGAGGATTTACTGTACATTATTATTCTCCATGGGAAGGTGGAATATAATTCTTCCTCCAAAAGACATAGTTGTGTCGTATGGAGGTGAATAAAATGCCGGGAGCAAAGAGGACAGTAACCCCCTTCTGTGTAAATTACTTAATGTAAAAAGACAAACTTTCGTTCTTCTTTTTTGGGTCACCACACCTCGGTGGAAGACAACCAGTGTTAAAAATTATTATTATTACTATTATTATCATACTAAAATTTCTAGTTTTTTTATTAATGAGATAGAAAGATTAACTAAATCATTATGACTTTAACCCGTCTTTGATGCTGATTCCTCCTCCATTGCCACAAACCCAGCCTAGGTGGTAGAACACTGTCCCAGTGTCACAGATTAATCACTGGCGTCTTTCTTTGTCTCTAGTGCGCCTCTCAAAATGGGAACAATCCGGGGCCCGGCCCAAAGCTTTTTGGCCACCCACCCGCACCTAAAAACCAGAAGTCAAAACAGAACCAATGAAAAAATCTTTAGCAATAAATTTTAGTTCGCATTTCTTAAAAGTTCAATCTGAATTAAATGCTGGAGAAAATTTAATAATAGGACTTATGGGGTTAATTTCACAGCATAACAACACTGGACGATATCTTACTCTTTAGAAAATAATAAAGTATGATTGGTTAGCATATTTGATAACACTGGATGATATTTTATTCTTTATACAATAATAAAGTAGATATTGCTAACATATTTGATAACTTTTCCATCATATGAAATAAAGCAGAAAAAAAAATCTTCCATCCAGATCTTTCGACTTTTTTATCTGTAATAAAGTTATAGCAAACTTTATTTGTTTCATATGCAAAAACAAGCTTTTGTTGTACAAGCAAAACGCTCTCTAAATAAAGATTTCTATAAACACAAAGTATGTCTTTATTACCCACACACTGATGGTATTTATATACACGTATGAAATATTATTTGTTGCGACTATCTGTTCTCTTGACAAGAAAACTTACCATGAACTGATTCTCTTGTGTCGAGAACTTTCCCAACACAATTCAACTAAGTATTTTGTATATGTAATTATAATTTCAAGTACAGGCAGGCCCTGGTTATACAGCAGGTAGGTTCCAGCCTACTGTAGGGTCCTGCTTATACAGCAGGTTAGGTTCTGAGCTACTGTAGGGCCCCACTTATACAGCAGGTTAGGTTCTTCAGGCTACTGTAGGGCCCTGCTTATACAGCAGGTTAGGTTCTGGGCTACTTTATAGGGCCCCTGCTTATACAGCAGGTTAGGTTCTGAGCTACTGTAGGGCCCCACTATACAGCAGTTAGTTCCAGCCCTACGTAGGACCCTGCTTATACAGCAGGGTTAGGTTTCTGGGCTACTGTAGGGCCTGCTTATACTGCAGATTAGTTCTGGGCTACTTTAGGGCCCTGCTTATACAGCAGGTTAGGTTCTGAGCACTGTAGGCCCCTTATACAGCAGGTTAGGTTTCCAGCCTACTGTAGGACCTGCTTTATACAGCAGGTTAGGTCTGGGCTACTGTAGGGCCCTGCTAATAACAGCAGGTTTAGGGTTCCTGAGCTACTGAGGTCCCTGCCTTATACAGCAGGTTAGTCTGGCCTACTGTAGGGCCCTGCTTATACAGCAGGTTAGGTTTCTGGCTACTTTAGGCCCTGCTTATTCAGCAGGTTTAGGTTCCAGCCTACTGTAGGCCTTGCTTATATAGCAGGTTTAGGTTCCAGGCTTATACACAGGTTAGAGTCCAGCCTAACTGTAGGTCCCTGCTTATATAGCAGGTTTAGGTACCGAGGCTATACAGACAGGTTAAGGTTCCCAACTTATAGAGCAAGTTAGTTCGAGGCTACTACTGAAAAGTGAGACATAGCCTTTTCTTACTTTCGAATGCATATAAAAGTCTAATAACATGTTTACACTATCATATATTAAGTGAGCAAGGGAGCTAGGCCTAAAAAATGCATATACAGTACACACATTACTTACCTTATAATGTTTTCATCCTTAGTTTATAGTGAGTGGTGAATATATTCACTGTACGAAGTCTGAATAAGTGAAAAATGCGTATACAGTGGTACCCCAAATTTCGTACAGCTCCCAACTCAAACAATTATATAAGTTTATTTTTGTAAATGCTTTTGTAAGTGTATTTTTGGGGGTCTGAAATGGACTAATCTAATCTACATTATTCCTTATGGGGACAAATTCGTTGGTAACTGGCACTCGAACAGCCTTCTGGAACAAATTATGGCTGAAATTCAGGGTACCACTGTAATTGAAAACCCACTGAATCAATTAAACACCCTACAGTGGGACCTGTCCGTATATTATGTATATGCTTGGAATTATTAAAGTGTATAATGTTTAGCAATGAAAAATAGTGATTTTTTTCTTTTCTTACCCTCCCTTATTTTCCATTAAATATAATATATAGGGGCTATTAACCTTTCTCCCTGTATAAATTACTAAATATAAAAAAGAAACCTTTCATTTTTTAGGGGCACCCTGCCTTGGTGGGATACAGCCGTTGTGTTGATTTTTTTGCTGGTCACCCTGCCTTGGTGGATATGGCCTGTGTGTTGAAAAAAAAATATATAAAATATAGTGACTTACTCTACAAGAGTCTGTCTGCTACCCTGCTCATGAAACCTACCACTATCTAAGTATGTCCTCGGTCACCAGGTTTCATCCGTCTTTTGGGGCAGATTTCGTAAAGACCTTGATCACCCATCAAATCAAAGGTCATTGTATAGAGCAATTTTCTTTCGCGCTCTCCTTACTTCGTATGGCGTTGATCGTGTCTCGGTACTTCCGATACCTCGATCATCTCATTGGCTGACGACTTCCTGGACGACCTCGTTTTCTTTAGGAACGAATCACCTCCTCCTCCTCCTCATTCATCATCTTTGAAGTGGGGGACCTCAGAGTTTCTCTTCAACAATTTTTGAAAATCTGTAAAAAAAAAAATTAATTTTTTGATCAGTAAATAAAAAAAAATTGAATTTCAATTGGTATACTCAATTTTAAATTTAAATTATTACAAGTGATCCTCGATTTACGATATTTAAACTTTACGATGGTGTAAAAGCAATTACTCTGGAGATGAAACTTAAGCTAATTACCCAGAATAATGGCGGCAAGTCCCTAACGTATTCATTTATTAAATTTTCAATACTGTTACAGTGGACCCCCGGTTAACGATATTTTTTCACTCCAGAAGTATGTTCAGGTGCCAGTACTGACCGAATTTGTTCCCATAAGAAATATTGTGAAGTAGATTATCCACTTTCAGACCCCCCAAACATACACGAACAAACTCACTTACATAAATACACTTACATAATTGGTCGCATTCGGAGGTGATCGTTATGCGGGGGTCCACTGTATTTAGTTGCAGTAATTATTCGTTTATTTACTTATTCAGTAACAGAAGTTATTTATTTATTTAGCACATCATATTTATAATCAACTTATATTTTCAACCCCAAAATCCATGACAATCGAGAACCGCTTTGCATATTTATTTTGTGTGGCAGCACAAAATAATATACAAGTAACAGCAGCAAACAACTTTCTCAGGCTTGTGGAAAAACAGAGTGAAAAAAATTACTTTATTGAGGACAACTGCAGGAATGTTATGTGAATGGCGGGGGGATCCGGGGCGGAAATTGAAAGTTTAAACAATTAATTGGGGGGATACCCCACAATCATAAACTTTGAGGGGTCCCGGAAGCGAGTGGAAATAATGAGGTATTATGAGGTGATTTTCCTTCGGCGTTTGTTTTAAGGGAGCAGGAAAGCGTGGGAGGGCGACAGAAAAATGGAATTGGAAGTTCAGGACAATTGGGAACGTATCGTGGGGGAAACTCATTCGTCCATGGGGGAAAGGGATGCTTGTGATGCGGTATGGGCGCAAAAAAAAAAAGGGAATTTCAAAAGAAAAAATAGGAGAATGGGTGTTTTGGGTATGTTGTGATTTGAAAAATAAGGTCGAATAAAATTTGAAGGACCTATAAGGAGGAGGGGGTTAGTAGTGTTGAGGTGTGAAGCTGGGAAATCCCGGGGGAATGTTCGTAAATTTTTAAAGGGGTTTTTTATTTAATACTATGAAAGATAGGGACGATCGGGTACAACAAAAAACAGGTGTTGTGGTTATGATTCCAAAAAAAGGGGGGGGAAAATGTATAATAATATAGGTGTACATTAATGTGTGGGATTATAAAATTTTTGCAAAAATGTAGGAAAAATGGGATTAAGGGGTGTTAGAGAAGGATTGGATGAAGGCAATAGGGGATCCCCGGGAGATAAATGTGTGGGTCCTAATACGTGGGTTTGA
This sequence comes from Cherax quadricarinatus, assembly GCF_026875155.1. NCBI lineage: Eukaryota > Metazoa > Arthropoda > Malacostraca > Decapoda > Parastacidae > Cherax > Cherax quadricarinatus. The sequence continues at coordinate 33,330,677 of NC_069460.1, read as the reverse complement.
GGAAAGTGGGAAGGGTAAGGCAGGGGGAATTTGGCTCTGGGGCACCGGATACGATTGTGTGGAGGTGAGCTTTGTGGAAAATTATGCGTGGAAAGGATTGGGAAAGAAATAAAAACTGGGAATTCCCTTTGTCCAAGCTACTTTTTGGGAAAGGGTAAATGGCGGGTTTGGGGGAAAAATTAGTTGGAATGCAAAGGGGTTTGAGCGGGGGTGTTGTGTCGCAGATTTGTTTATTAATTAGGATCCCTTTTTTAGGGCGTACGGGGAGTGTAAATGGAGTGAGAGGCGGGGGGGGTGGGATAAACGCAGGGGAAACGTAGGAAAGTGGACAACACGATTTTATCAGGGGTACAGGATTTACGAAAAATGGGTGAATTGGGGGATCTTTTTGGGGGAGAAGGGGGTGACGGGTTTAAAGGAGAAGCCCATGTTATGCTGTGGGGGGTTTATCCGGGGGGGATTAAGTCAGGGGAAGGTTGGTCTTTAGTTAAAAATTGGGTTTGTGGGATCGTCCCAAAGAGGGGAAAATTTTGGAAGCGAGGAAAGGGTTTTTTGGGCTATGGATAGGGTTTTGGACGATTGGCGGGACTGCGTGCAGGGAGCTTACTTTTCATCGCGGCATCGTAGCGAATGTGTTTTGTATGGGAAGTTTTGGCATTGGTAAGTTGATCCCTTAGTCCCGTGGATGAGAAAAAGGGTTTTGAAACGTGTATTTCGATAACTCTGGGGTTTTAAATATGACTGGGTTTGCGAGAGAGTTGTGTATTTGCCGACTCGTCGGGGGGGACTGGGGTAATGAACCGGATCGCGAAATGTAGGTATGTATGTAAAACTTTTTTATTTGAGGGGGGGGGGGTGGGGGGGAGGGACAGGGTTTTACAGGGATTCGAAGGGATTTGGTACGTTGGGTGAAAGGGGGGATCATTGAAAGATGCGAGAACATGTTGAAAGATTACTTATCAAGGGAGCCATGTAGGATCAAGATTATAAAATTGGCATGGTGGGAGGTAGGGAGGGAAGGCGAGAGTAGAGAGCGTTTTCCCTATTATGCATGGCATGATATTGGGGACGTGTGACGTAGTTACCATTGAGGCCGGGTACGGGAGGTAATGTGTCAAATTTTCTTTCATAATATATTGCCTGCGGGGAAGCGTTAGCAATAGGCGTGTGCAAGGGAGGGTGGGGGAGCGTGTGCGTGTTTTTTTTTTTTATATTTTATTTAACAAACTCAGTACAAAAATATATGGGTACATTAATCAATATGTAAACAAGATACAGGCAGTAAAACGATAATCTGCAGTGCGACTACACAAATACCAAAGAATCACTAATGATAATGACATCAGAACTGCTGTTGCACTCCAATCAACACTACTTTTTTATGAACCGTGCTTTCACGTAAAAGATGTCTTTTTAATAAACAACGATAGTCCTACCTAGTAATTCAGACACTTCCCCCCCCCCCTGAAAAACCATACCCACTTTCACCTGAGTATATCTCATTGACATCTCTTATACATTATAGAGCATTTTAGGACATCATTGCCAACATGTATAAACAACAATCCAGCAGCCATCAAAAGGCTGACTATAACACAAGATAAGTCTGAACATATGGCAACACAACCACCAAAGAAACCAATCCACACCCTAACCCTCATAACCCCCATGATAACAATCAATATCGTGCACGGTGGAGGTTTAAACACTACCGCTGACTCTTAACCCCCCCCCCACACATGCCTAGTAACTGTGTCAGCGTCACCACTCAAAACCACCATCAGTCATTGAATTTATAAAAACATTAAAGTCATACCATAAAGGAATACCTTGAGAACCCCCTATCGTCCTCCGCCACAGTAAAATAAAATTGTTACATTTCTAATTACATACTACTGATTCATCTTTGTGCTTACACAATATCACCCTATTCCCCTATGCTTTTCACTCTTACTCATAGCTAAAAACCAGTATACATTCATCAATCAAATTATATTACCATAAGCATAATAATAATCAATACTTATCATCCGACGCATAGTGTACATTATTATCACCCGATTCCATGAAATACATAAGAATTAATACTATATTGACAATCCTTCACAATCCTTCCCGTCTTCTTAAAAACAGTGTACATATATCCAAGACCCTTCGTTATGATCCAATCATATTTACTTTACCCTTCCCTTTTCCCAGTGCAAGATAAATGCCACTTGCACTAGACTCACAACACCTACATTTGTTCACTTAAAACGTATAAAATAAGAACTAACATAAATAACTTATAAACAATATATAGATAGTAATTATTTTGACAAAGTAAGAATAACCACTAATATGGTATCAGAACACTAGAAAATTGTAACTCACTCACTAACACATATTCCCCATTTTATATGTATTATTAATGTTCAACAATAATATATATATATATATATATATATATATATATATATATATATATATATTTATAATAATATATAACAATGTACCCGAGCAATATCAGACTTACTCTGTCATGACACTTAAGTTACACAAATATAACTTATGCTCCTAATAAAACATGTACCGGGCATGTACTACCCTCCATCATTAACAAAACTAACCTGGCAAAAGACACTTCCCAGAAAGCCACCCCCTGCCATCCCCTGACCCCATGCTATCTTGTATTAAAAAAAACACAAACTCACGTTCCCTTCCATGCCTCAAGTTCGAACTGACTCGAAAGTCATAAAACCCCTGTCTCTTTAACCAAATTTCACCAGTTCTACCCCCCGCACTACGGCCCCCCCTCATTCTAACCTACTTTACACCCATATGCTCCACTTACCACACACCTTTATTCCACCTTCCATCCCTCACTAAATCTCAAAAAGAACAAGAATTCCAGTTTATAGGGAGAACACCCAATCCAGCTCTAAACTACACCAACCCTAACAGTACACCTACCGACAGATTAACGATAACCCAAGGGAAAACTATTTACCCACAACCTCCCAAAGTAGCCTATGCTTGCATACGTACGATACACACTCGCCGCTAGCGCCCGCACCCTATATTCACCCCCCACCTCCCGCTTTGCACCAAACAAACAAAAAACTCCCTACATACATCACTGCCCCCCGTTTTCCCTTTGGGAAACCCCTCCCACATAAAAATGCAAACCCCCAAAAAGTCAAAGTTTCTTCCCCCTCCCGCCACATACCCGAACTCTCGCAAACCATGCCCTTAAAAAACCAAGTTTTCACAAAAATATATGGCAGAAAACCGCTCCTCTTCCTACAATGAAAAACAAGTGCCACACCTCCAAAACCCCCTTTCTAAAACACTGTTTTGTAGCTAAATTCCCATAAAGAATCAAAGCCCCCTTTCCGAACCCTTGGCTTTAATCTGATTTTCCAAAGCCCTTCCCAAATGCCCCTCCAATCATACTTTGGGGTTGTACTACTCCCTGTACACTGTCCCCCCAACCCCTGTCCTCCAACCATTTTCCCTTACTTTTTTTGCTTCCCTTACTGCCAACAAATTTCGCCCTATCCACACTCCATAGTGCCTTTCCCTTCCACCATTTCGCACATCTTTCATGCCTCTCCCCCCCCTTCTCCCCCCTCCCCCTCCCACCCTCAATACTCGCTTCACATACCTCCCTTCACTCGTGTGCCCCAAAGGTAAAAGACCCAGCCCACCCGCCGACCCCCAATCACCACCTCCTTCCGTAGCCAGGTTTCCCATAACCCACACATACCCCAAACCCCCTCTCCAGTTCCTGAATATCACACACCTCAGGGGGTAATTTTGACCCCCACACTTTACTGTACACAATGCATTTACTCCACCCCCTCTGCTGCAAAGTTTCTCCCCAGCCCTCCCCCCGCGCATCCTACCCCTCGCTCTACTCACTACTTCCTTGGAATTTTTTTCTGTGCCTCCCCAGCGTCCGCCATATACACAACCCCAAATCTTTAATTTTACCATACGTTTCCACCCTACTGTTCCCCCCCCACCCAGGCCTACTTCTAAAAAATTTGACTTTGCTCCATTAACCCTCACCCTTCGCCCCACCCAAAAAACTCTATTAACGTCCCCCCCATTCCCCAATCCCCTTTCCCTCCCACCAAAAACTGTGGTGTCATCCACATACCCCACAAAAAAACCCCCCCGGACCCACCTCTCCCTGTTCCCACACCCTTCCTTTAAGCCCATAAAAAGGGTCCCATGCATGCAAAGAGATTTGAAAAGGGCAACCCTGTCGCAAACCCATCCCCCTCTGCACCGGCAACCTAAATTCCCCTTAACCTGAACCCTGAGTTGCAGGCGTATACAAAGTATCGCCACGCACAATCTCATCACCAAACCTGTTTTTTTTTAAAAACACCACAACATATGTCTATTACACTGTTAACCCTGTTCCAATCAATCCCCAAATCCCCCCCCTTGCTACCCTCCACAAAACCCTTAAAGTCTTCCATGCCCCTCACGCATACTTCGACCTAAAAATCCCACACGTCCTCATTAGGCCCCTCGGTCAAGCACCTTTTCATACGGTTTACCTGAAATTTCGCAAAAACTTTTTAATTCTGCACACATGAGGGAGATCGCCCTAAAACCCCAAAAGGGCTTCCCCCCCCCTCCCTTTTAGACCAAAACTACTACCCCCGTGCCCGCTTCCCCAACACCTTTCCCCCTTTTTTTTTCATAAGTTAAAAAACCCGACCCCAAAATTCCTTCTTCAATCCCCAAATTTTAATATAGAAATCATTGGATTCCATCATGCCCGGGCTTTTCCCCTACTCAAACCCATTATCGCCTCCCCTCCTCCTCACTGATCCACCCCCTTTTTACCGAAATCTCCCCTCCCCTAAAATACTCGAATTCCTTCTCCCCGAATCTCTCCCTCCCTCTCTCCCTCCCTCTCTGCTTAAAATTTCTCCCTAAAAACCCTAAACAGCATAATTGCCTTCCATCGGTGGACTAAACCTGCCCCACCCCATACCCCCCCACCCCTTTTAAAAACCTCAAATCCCATAATCGTGGATCTGTTGCCTATTCCAAATCTCCTCAAAACACACCTGACGGTTTTTCACCCCATTAAACCTCTCAAAACCTTCCCTCACACGTAATCGCATAAAAACAAAAATTTTGTAATCCCTAAAACTTCCCTAAAACCCCTCTTTTCTCCATGTTAGCCCCCCCTCCCCCCTTCATAAAAATCTTTTAGCTGCCCTCTAAATTTTTCTGTAAACCAACCCCACCTCCCTCACCCTTTCCCTCTATGCTGGTAAACCCCTAATCTGCAATTTAGCGTGCTTCTCCCCCCTTTTCCAAGACATCCCCCTCTTCGTTGCGAGCCCCCCATAGTTCTTCCACCATTCCCAAAAAAAAAACCCCTCCCCCTCTCCCTGAAGTAGCCTAAATTTCCTTTTCCAATAACCCACATACCTACAAACCCACCCCTTTTTCCATCCCCATCTCTGCCAAAACGGCACGATGGCCGAAAAACCTAAATTTTTCGTCATTACACGTTCTACGTTATAATTGGGTTATATATATACGATCCAACCGGGCCGAAAAACCCCTCCAAAAACTGTGCTCTATTTTCCCACCCCGCCCCTGAATGTCATAAACCCCTGCACCCTCAACAAATCCCTCAAACTCCAAGCCACACCCTGCCCCTCTCGGCCCACATCCCTTTTTCCTGATTTCCAAATTTCCAAACCCCACTATTATAGAAACCATTGGAAACCCCAGTAAAAAGCAAAAACCTCCCTTACAAAATTCACCTTTCCCCCATGTTTCTATCTGCCCGGATATATACCCCCGAAACATACTCTAATCTCACCCATATCCCTTCCAACCTCACCACCCTCCCTCCCCCTCCCCTTCCCACTTTGGGAGTGGGAATGGGGTGGACTCCCTCACGCCCCGCCCCTGCCCCCCCCACCCCCTTAATTTCCCTGAACACCCAAAATACCCTAAAACCGTTCAGCCTCAACTCTCGCCCTACTTGAAATTGTGTTCTTGAATAAAACACACACAATGTTAAAACCCCCAAAAACATCCTCCCCCCTACTCTTTCCGTCAGCTCTAAAACCATTCACTTTATCGTTAGACACTTTAAAGATTCAGAAAGGGTGGCTTTTCCCTATGTCTCTGTCCTGTCTGTTCCCCTTTTTCTGCTTCTGTCTTTTCCGAGCATCCTTTCCGCCTGTACTACCCCCCGCCCCCCCCTGTGCACGTACCCTGCCCCCTTCTTAAATCACTCCTGCCCACGTCTCTTCCCTGTACGCTGAGCTGTGTTCATAGACCTCCACATCCGACAGCCTCCACCCGATTCTTAGATGTGCCCCCCTCAATTTCATATCAGTATTTCCATCCCCTTGTGCACCTCAGCTTCCCACCTGTAGCAACTGCAACAATGCACAGCTCTGACCCCAGAGGCCTCTGGAATCTGCTCAATCAAGTCCTTCTCAACCATCAGAATTCTCTGTCTGTAGCGGGTTCCCTCCGCAGGCACGTCAGAAAGACCTTAATCATCTCCTGTTAGGGCGTAGATAACTCATGTGGAGCACCGGTCGCTCCCACCCCCCACAGGCTGCTGCTCAACTCCCGGGCCCGTTTGCGGGAGCAATCCGAAACCACTGTAGTGTCACACAATTCTCTAACACGTCCCTCCACTTCGTCCGCCCAATTACCTTTGCCTGCTGGCACTCAAAGTCTCGGCATAGTGCCGCCTGAGACTCTTGTGACTACTGCCGTTTCCCAAGCCGCGGCGCTGCTGCTTACCACATCCGGGCCGCCCTGTGGTCAAAAAGCGCCGCACAGGCTCATTACGTCTTTCGTTTGTCCCGCGTAGGTCACTAACAGCTGTGTCCTAAAATCCTCCAGGACAACATACATGGAATAGGTCTTCTTAAAGACACTTGACGGTGTTAAGATCCAGCCGGCAACCCTTCAAATTCCCTCCGTCCATCGAACTAAAAGTTATAGCATGCACCTCTACCATATCTTTGAATGTGCTCGATATCTACATCGTCAGCCTCGAAAGGGACTTGCGATCCTCAGTCACGCAGGAGTAGTATTTTGAGGCATCCGCAGGCGTACCTCCAACCAAAGATACGGTTGATGTTCTTCTCTGGTACTGAGTCACCGTCCTTTCACGATACCTCCACTGTGCAAAAGAACTTATGAAGATACGTGATGATCCATTACTAAGTGCGTATTCCGTGTAACTTCAACTTCCAATGCCAAAACGTGTCCCGTATAATCGTTGGTAATAAAACAGAGGCATTATTCCGGTAAAAAAGGGTAAATAGCCCCCTTAACAAGTCAACACACACGTGTTGCCCTCCTGCGTGTAGCTGGCAGCCATCTTGGTGAAACCAGGAATTGCGCACCCGAAAAGCCGGAGCTGTTTGCGCAGTGCGTCCACTCAGTCCGAAAGCGAAGAGACAATGATCTCTAATTAACTTGGAAATGATATATGTACAGTACATTAACTACATTTTTTTGTATCTTTTCTTCAAATCCTTCTGCTCTGAACACAAGAAAGGAATAAGAATTAGAATGGACCCACATAAATTTAGAAACCTTCAATGCAAACCCCCCACACTAATCATCACATGTCTATTGATACATCCCTCTCTTTATGAGAATAACGTTTAAATTTTTTTCCCAATAAATTGCTTGCCATAAAAACATTGAACCACCTTGTTATAATAGTCTTGTAAATGTCAAGAAGCATTACACCATTATCATAAGTTATACCATCTACCTAAGCCTAGTATTTCCTACTACAATATGATTATCGTAACAAAATCAATAAATTTACCAAAAACCCACTAACTATTCAAACCGTGATGTACTAATACAACGATAAAAACAAAAAAAAGGGAAATCACACTCTCCTTATTCTAACTATTTCTGACTGTCAGTTCTCCTCAATGTGCTAAACTAAGGCCATTTTTCTGACTGTCAGTTCTCCTAATGTGCTAAAACTAAGTAAATATTTCTGACTGACAGTTCCCTACATGTGCTAACCCCTCAAGGAAGGTTCCTTGATGTTGTGAGGGCTCTTGATTAGGTAATTGGATCTGTGCCCATTTATCCCCGAATTAAGGCCTGATGCTTCCACATCCCCCCCAGGCGTCTGTATAATCCTCCGGGTTTAGCGCCTTCCCCCTTGATTATAAAAATACTAATACAGTGCTAAACTAAGGTAAAATATTTCTTGCACTGTCAGTTCTCCTACAATGTTGGGGGGGGGGGGGGCCCCTAAACTAAGGTAAATATTTCTGACTGTCATTTCTCCTACAATGTGCTAAACTAAGTAAATCTTCTGCTGTCAGTTCTCCTAATGTGCTTAAACTAAAGGTAAATATTTCAGACTGTCAGTTCTCCCTACATGAGCTAACTAAGGTAAATATTTCTGACTGTCAGTTCTCCTAAAATGTGCTAATCAAAGGAATTTTAATAAAAAACA
>NC_069460.1:33286516-33321695 GCF_026875155.1 Cherax quadricarinatus | reverse complement strand
ATTCCCCTTAGCTGGGGAATAACCTTGTCGCAAACCTTTGTATTTTCTCTTTTTTCCTGACGTGTTTATAAAGTGCGGGTTCCAAACGGGTGCTGCATACTCCGTAGGGGCCGACATACACGGTCAGTTCTTGAATGATTCCTTACTAAGGATCGGAATGCTGTTCCCGGGTTTCCAGGCGCCCATAGCTGCAGCAGTTATTGTTGATGTGTGCTTCCGGAGACTCTGGTTTTTAACTACCCCCAAAGTCTTTCCCTTGAGTGGGGTTTTGGTTTTTGGGGCCCACCTAGCCTATACTCTGTCTGTGGCTTTTTGGCCCCTCCCCCATCTTCATGATTTTGCTTTTGGCGGGATTAAATTCGAAAAGCCATTTGCTGGACCAGGTGTCCGTCTGCCAGGCTTTTTAAAGCCCTGCGGTCCCATCAGATTAATTCTCCTCATTAACTTCACATCATCGCAAACGGGGACATTTCTGATCTAACCCTTCCTCATTTCGTTCACTTACCAAAATAGCACGGGGCCTGGGACGCCCCCTGGGGGAAACCCCGCTCGTCAGGGGTCCCACTTGTGTGTGTGTGTGTGGTGTGGTGTGTGTGTGGTGTGTGTGTTGGTGTGTGTGTGTGTGTGTGTTGTGTGTGGTGTGTGTGTCTGGTATGTGTTATTTCCCATTTTGTCCGGCCTTCGATTTGACACTAGGCCTGTTTTAAAAGGGGGGTGTTGTTGTGTGTGTTGTGTGTGTGTGTGTGGGTTGGAGACACAACCACCCGGGAGGTAACCGTCCTGCCAAGTGAGTGTAAAACGAAAGCTCGTGTGTGTGTGTGTGGGTGTGTTATTGTGGTGTTGGGTTGTGTGTGTGTGTGGTGGTGTGTGTGTGTGGTACTCACCAATTTTGGGGTTGCAGGGTCGAGACTCACCCCTGGCCCCCCTTTTCACTGATCGCACGGGAAACCCCTCTCTCTCTCTGTTTCCCTGAGTTTGTCAAAACCTCTTTTTAAAAACTATGTATGGTTTTTGCCTCCCTTTTCACTTGCTAGGCTTTCCACTTGTGCAACTCTATGACGAAGAAATACTTCCTAACGCCCTGTGACTCGTCTGAGTCTTCAGCTTCCAGTTGTGACCCCTTGTCCCTGTGTCCCCTCTCTGGAACATCCTATCTCTGTCCACCTTGTATATCCCCCGCAGTATCTTGTATGTCGTTATCGTGTCTCCCCTGACCCTTCTGTCATCCAGTGTCGTCAGTCCGATTTCCCTTAACCTTTCCTCGTACGACATTCCCTTGAGCTCTGGGACTAGTCCTTGTTGCAAACCTTTGTACTTTCTCTAACTTCTTGACGTGCTTGACCAGGTGTGGGTTCCAGACTGGTGCTGCATACTCCAGTATGGGCCTAACATACACAGTGTACAGTGTCTTGAACGATTCCTTATTAAGGTATCGGAAACGCTATTCTCAGGTTTGCCAGGCGCCCGTATGCTGCAGCGGTTATTTGTATGTGTGTGTGTGTGTGTGTGTGTGTGTGTGTGTGTGTGTGTGTGTGTGTGTGTGTGTGTGTGTGTGTGTGTGTGTGTGTGTGTGTGTGTACTCACCTAGTTGTACTCACCTAGTTGAGGTTGCAGGGTCGAGTCCAAGCTCCTGGCCCCGCCTCTTCACTGGTCGCTTCTAGGTCACTCTCCCTGAACCATGAGCTTTATCGTACCTCTGCTTAAAGCTATGTATGGATCCTGCCTCCACTACATCGCTTCCCAAACTATTCCACTTCCTGACTACTCTGTGGCTGAAGAAATACTTCCTAACATCCCTTTGATTCATCTGTGTCTTCAGCTTCCAACTGTGTCCCCGTGTTGCTGTGTCCAGTCTCTGGAACATCCTGTCTTTGTCCACCTTGTCAATTCCTCTCAGTATTTTGTAAGTCGTTATCATGTCCCCCCTATCTCCTCCTGTCCTCCAGTGTCGTCAGATTGATTTCCCTTAAACCTCTCCTCATAGGACATACCTCTTAACTCTGGGACTAGTCTTGTTGCAAACCTTTGCACTTTCTCTAGTTTCTTTACATGCTTGGCTAGGTTGTGGGTTCCAAACTGGTGCCGCATACTCCAATATGGGCCTAACGTACAGGGTGTACAGGGCCCTGAACGATTCCTTATTAAAGAGTTCGGAATGCTGTTCTGAGGTTTGCTAGTGCCCATATGCTGGGGGCAGTTATTTGGTTGATGTGCGCTTCGGGAGATGTGCCTGGTTTATACTCACCCCAAGATCTTTTTCCTTGAGTGATGTTTGTAGTCTCTGGCCCCCTAGACTGTACCCTTCTGCGGTCTTCTTTGCCCTTCCCCAATCCTCATGACTTTGCACTTGGTGGGATTGAACTCCAGGAGCCAGTTGCTGGACCAGGTCTGCAGCCTGTCCAGATCCTTTGTTTTTTCTGCCTGGTCTTCGATCGAATGAACTCTTCTCATCAACTTCACTTTCATCTGCAAACGGGACACCTCAGAGTTTATTTCCTTCCGTCATGTCGTTCACAAATACCAGAAACAGCACTGGTCCTAGGACTGACCCCTGTGGGACCCCCGGGGGTCACAGGTCCCCACTCTGACACCTCGCCACGTACCATTACTCGCTGCTGTCTTCCTGACAATATTCCCTGATCCATTGCAGTGCCTTCCCTGTTATCCCTTTTTGGGTCCTCCAGTTTTTCCCACTAATCTCTTGTGTGGTACTGTGTCAAACGCCTTCTTGCAGTCCAAGAAAATGCAATCCACCCACCCCTCTCTCTCTTGTCTTACTGCTGTCACCATGTCATAGAACTCCAGTAGGTTTGTGACACAGGATTTCCCGTCTCTGAAACCATGTTGGCTGCTGGTGATGAGATCATTCCTTTCTAGATGTTCCACCATTCTTCTCCTGACAATCTTTTCCATGATTTTGCATGCTATACATGTCAGTGACGCTGGTCTGTAGTTTAGTGCTTGATGCCTGTCTCCTTTTTTAAAGATTGGGACCACATTTGCTGTCTTCCATGCCTCAGGCAATCTCCCTGTTTCGATAGATGTATTGAATATTGTTGTTAGAGGTACACATAGTGCCTCTGCTTCCTCTCTCAGGACCCATGGAGAGATGTTATCTGGCCCCATTGCCTTTGAGGTATCTAGCTCACTCAGAAGCCTCTTCACTTCTTCCTCCGTTGTGTGTACTGTGTCCAGCACATGGTGGTGTACCCACCTCTAAGTCTTTCTGGAGCCCCTTCTGTCTCCTCTGTGAACACTTCTTTGAATCTCTTGTTGAGTTCCTCACATACTTCATGGTCATTTTCTTGTTGTCTCTCCTCCTTCCTTCCTTAGCCTGTGACCTGGTCCTTGACGGTTGTTTTCTTCCTGATGTGGCTGTATAACAGCTTCGGGTCAGATTTGGCTTTTGCTGCTATGTCGTTTTCATATAGACGTTGGTCCTCCCTTCTTATCTGTGCATATTCGTTTCTGGCTCTACGACTGCTCTCCTTATTCTCCTGGGTCCTTTGCCTTCTATATTTCTTCCATTCCCTAGCACACTTGGTTTTTGCCTCCTTGCATCTTTGGCTGAACCATGGGCTCATCCTGCTTTTCCATTATTCCTGTTACCCTTGGGTACAAACCTCTCCTCAGCCTCCTTGCACATTGTTGCTACATATTCCATCATCTCATTAACTGGCTTCCCTGCCAGTTCTCTGTCCCACTGAACCTCATTCAGGAATTCCTCATTCCTGTGTAGTCCCCTTTCTGTAGTTTGGTTTCATTTGTCCTGGCCTTCCTGCTTCCCCCTCCACTTGTAGCTCTACTGTGTATTCGAAGCTCAAAACCACATGATCGCTGGCCCCAAGGGGTCTTTCATATGTGATGTCCTCAATATCTACACTACTCAAGGTGAATACTAAGTCCAGTCTTGCTGGTTCATCCTCTCCTCTCTCTCTTGTAGTGTCCCTTATGTGTTGGTACATGAAGTTTTCCAGTACCACCTCCATCATTTTAGCCCTCCATGTATCTTGGCCCCCATGTGGCTCCAAGTTCTCCCATTCGATCTCCTTGTGGTTAAAGTCGCCCATGATCAGGAGCTTTGCCCTGCATGCATGAGCTCTTCTCGCCACTGCAGCCAGTGTGTCAACCATCGCTCTATTGCTCTCGTCATACTCTTGCCTTGGCCTCCTGCTGTTCTGTGGTGGGTTATACATCACTGCAATTATCACCTTGGGACCACCAGAGTGAAGCGTTCCCGCTATGTAATCACTTTCTTCTCCGCTGTCTCCTCTCTCCAGTTCATCAAAATTCCATTGGTGTTTGATCAGCAATGCCACTCCTCCACCCCCTGTTCCTTCTGTCTTTTCTCAGGATCTGGTATCCCGCTGGAAAGATGGCATCTGTTATCATACCTGTAAGCTTGGTTTCTGTGATCGCTATGATGTCTGGTGATGCCTCTTTGACTCTTTCGTGCCACTCCTCCCACTTGTTTGTTATTCCATCAGAGTTTGTGTACCATACCTTCAGTTTCCTTTCCAACACTGTGGTTTGGGGGGCCTGTGGGGGTGGGAGACCTGGTAGCATACTGTGGGATTCTATGGTTGGGGGTTGGGTGGAAGCTGTGGGTATGGATTGTATTGTGTGTTGGGATGGTGTGATAGGTTGTGGGGTTCTGAGGATAGTTGTGTGTGTGCTTGCCCTTGCTGCTCTGTTCTGCTCTGACTGACCTCTGCTGGTTCCATCCTTGTGTCCTTTCCTAGCTCCTTTCGCTTTTTTGTCCTCTCCCTCAGCTGCCATCTCTCTGTGTTCTGTCTCTGTCTAGGAACACCTTCTTGTACTCTTCTGAGCTTTTCAACCGTGGTTTCTCTTGGAGGATCCTGTTCCGCACTGTTTTCTGTCCTGAGAATCAGCTTGATCGGTCGGTTTCTCCCCTTCAAGTACCCCCCTATTCTCTGAAAATTTACAATCTCATCCATTTCTTCTCCTCCTATTTCCGTGATGATTTTCTCAATCTCCTTTCTTTCTTCCTGCCGTCTTTCAGTGTGTGTCCTTTCCTCTCTCTCCTGAAGCCCATGGATAATCACTGATTTTTGCCCTTTCCTTCTCCCATTGCCTCTCCCTCTGTGACTCTGGTTCCTGTCTGTATGTGGTCATTTTCTCCCTTGATTTTTCCAGTGGCTCTTGGTAGCATGGTTGTGCCTCAGCATTCGACCTATCTCCCTCTCCATCTGCACCCATCTGCTCTTTCCTTCCACTCCCTGGCCCTTCTTTGCAGGCTGATATGACCTTAGCATAATTTTTTTCGTATGGTGTGTCTTCTCTGGTCACTACCCCTGAGACTTGCTTCAGCCTGTTTACCTCAAATTCTAGGACCTTTACCCTGGCTACTGCAGTTTCGACTTGTGCCTCCCAATTCTTCGTCTCCTCCAACCTCTTTTCCCATTTCACAGAGAGCTCTTTCTCCATTTTTTCAGAAAGCTTTCCTAATTTTCTCTCCCATTCTTGCTCTATCCTTTTCCACTGTTCCTCCATCCATTCCACCCTACCAGTACCATTGTCATCTGATCCCTGATTCCTGCGAGTCCCAACCATTTTTTTTTAGTGAAAGAGAGAGAGAAAGAGAAAAAGAAAAAGGGGGAGAGAGAGTGAGAGATAGGGAGAGAGAGAAGGGGAGCCTAGAAGGAGGGGAAAAGAAGGGAAAAAGGGGGAAGAAGTGAGAGAGAGGGAAAAGGTAAGAGAGAGGGGGGGAGTGACAAGGGAAGAGAGAGAATGATAAAAGAAGAGGAAGAGAGAGAGAGTAAGAGAGGAAGAGAGAGGGAGAGGGAGAGAAAGAGAGGATGAAAGGGGGAGAGAGAAAGGAGAGAGAGAAGAGGAGAGAGGGAGAGAGAGAGATGAAGGAGGGAGAGAGAGAGAGAGAAGAGAGAGAAGAGAGAGAGAGAGAGAGAGAGAGAGAGAGAGAGGAGAGAGAGGAAGAGAGGAGAGGAGAGGAGAGGGATGGGGGGGGGGAAAGGAAGGGTTATAGGTCACTTCACATGAAGGTGTAAAATCCTGTATATGTGTGGTGTGGCTGTATGTGTGTGTGTGTGTGTGTGTGTGTGTTTGTGTGTGTGTGTGTGTGTGTGTGTGTGTGTGTGTGTGTGTGTGTATGTTGTGTGTGTGGTGCCTACGCTATTCAAGTGTGCTAACAGCAGAGCCCTTACCTAGTGTGTGTGCATAGTTTATGTAAACAGTCCTTATTTCCCAGTATGTACTACAATTATTGTATATGTCCGTTCCTGGTTCGCACTGTACTGTCTTATGCGTTAAAATTACGTTACAAAATAAATACACTAGCTTCACCTATATGCCGTACCTCTAATTTTTTTAAATTCCAGTAAATTTGCTTATTCTATTCTGATAGCCAGGAGTACCCCCAATTCCAGCTAGAGACAGTACTATTGACCCCATGCACTTAAATAGTGTGATTACTTGCCGCTGGCAGTGGTGAGTGTAACGTTGTGTCTGTCATGTCCAGAAGTTGAAAAGTTGAGCTTTTCAGTAATTTTTCCATAATGTTGTATGCATATAGTCCTCTAGTCTTCCTATTTGTCACTCATCACTGTATTTATATGTCACATCTTACATATCTCTTATCTCCCTGTCTAGTCGCATTATTCTTCAAAATACCACACGTTATTAGGCAACATATTTAGGCCTACACTAACGTTCACCCTTGCCGGCCCTCACTAAACACTCAGCAATTTTTCTTGTTTCTTTTCTGTGATCACATATTTCCTTTTTTTGTGCTTAGTGTTATATCACTCTTATGCGTGCACACGCCTATATCCCACACTTCTTTTCCTTATGGACAGTCAAAATTACCGCCAGAACGAGCTCAAACTGCGTAATCCTCCACGAGTGTGTGTGTGTGTGTGTGTGTGTGTGTGTGTGTCGTGTGTGGTGTGTGTGTGTGTGTGTGTGTGTGTGTTCTGTACTCACCTGTTGTGGTTGTAGGGGTCGATCACAGCTCCTGGCCTCGCCTCTTCGCTGGTCGCTACTAAGGTCACTCAGTGATTCATCTGTCTTCAACTTCTAACTGTGACCCCTTGCTACTATGTCCCATCTCTGGAACATCCTGTCGCTGTCTACTTTGTCAATTCTCTCAGTATTTTATATGTTCTTATCATATCCCCTCTATCTCTCCTGTCCTCCAGTATCGTCAGGTCGATTTCCCTTAACCTCTCGACGTAGGACATGCCCCTTAGCTCCGGGACTAGTCTTGTTGCAACCTTTTCACTTTCTCTAATTTCCTTACGTTCTTGGCTAGGTGTACGTTCCAAAACTGGAGCTGCACACTCAAATATAGGCCTAACGTACACGGTGTACAGGGTCCTGAACGATTCCTTATTGAGATGTCGGAACGCTATTCTTAGGTTTGCTAGGCGCCCATATGCTGCAGCAGTTATCTGGCTGATGTGCATCTCAGGAGATGTGCCCAGCGTTATACTCACCCAGTGATCCTTTTCCTTGAGTAAGGTTTGTAGTCTCTGGCCCCCTAGACTGTACTCCATATGCGGTCTCTTCTGCCCTTCCCCAATCTTCATGACTTTGCACTTGGTGGGGTTGAACTCCAGAAGCTAGTTTCTAGACCAGGCCTGCAGCCTGTCCAGATCCCTTTGTAGTTCTGCCTGGTCCTCGTTTGATTGAATTCTTCTCATCAACTTTACATCATCTGCAACAGGGACACTTCTGAGTCTATTCCTTCCGTCATGTCGTTCACAAATACCAGAAACAGCACCGGTCCTAGGACTGACCCCTGTCGAACCCCGCTCGTCACAGGCGCTCCACTTGACACCGTCGTTCCGTGACTTCCGCTTAGTCTTCCTGAATGCCTGTTTCATTGCATGCCTTCCGGTTTCACTGCCTGTCCCCAGCTTTTGCACTAATCTTTGTTGGAATTGGTTAAACCCCTTCTTACAGTCAAAGAAAATGCATTCTAAACCACCCCTACTGCCCTTGACTTACTGCTGTCCACCCATCATAGAACTCCAAATTTTTCACAATTTGTCTTCCTGAAATGTGGTTGTCGTTGATATGCTCATTCGTTACAGTTCCACCACTTTTTCATATAACTTTTTGAACTTTTAACACATCAATCACAGGCTGATTTAATCTCTGTCTCTCTTTTTAAAAATTGAAATCATTTCTCCTACTCGCAGGCCCTGTTAGATAGATGTGTGTGAAGATTGTTGTTTGTGGTACCATGTGCCCCTCCCTCTCCGGGTCATGGAGAGATGTTATGACCTCACCCATCGCCTTTAAGTATCTGGTCTTGTTGCATCCTCTTCCTTTCCTTGGTTGTATTATTGTGGCCATTCGTCTTTACCTCACTCTCGCTTTTCGAATTTGTTCTTGTTGTAAATTCTTTAATCTAATGTGCTTCTCCACATACTTCACGGTCGTTTCTTTGATCTTTCCCCTCCTTCCTCAGCCTGATTACCTGGTCTTTGACTGTTGTTTTCCTCTTGATGTGGCTGTACAACTGCTTCGGGTCAGATCTGGCTTTCGCTGCTAAGTCATTTTCTTATTGTTGTTGGGCCTCCCTTCTTACCTGTCGTTCACAAATACCAGAAACAGTACCGGTCCTAGGACTGACCCCTGTCGAACCCCGCTCGTCACAGGCACCCACTCTGACACCTCGTCACGTACCATGGCTCACTGTAGTCTTCCTGACAGGTATTCCCTGATCCATTGCAGTGCCTTCCGTGTTATCCCTGCCTGATCCTCCAGCTTTTGCACTAATCTCTTGTGTGGAACTGTGTTAAACGCCTTCTTACAGTCAAAGAAAATGCATTCTACCCACCCCTCTGTCTCTTGTCTTACTGCTGTCACCCAGTCATAGAACTCCAGTAGGTTTGTGACACAGGATTTCCTGTCCCTGAAACTGTGCTGGTTGTCGTTGATATGCTCATTCGTTACTAGGTGCTCCACCCCTTTTCTAATAATTTTCTCCATGACTTTGCATACTACACAAGTCAATGACACTGGTCTGTAGTTTAATGCTCTGTGTCTGTCTCCTTTTTTAAAAAATTGGGACTACATTTGCTGTCTTCCCTACCTCAGGCAGTCGCCCTGTTTAGATAGATGTGTTGAAGATTGTTGTTTGTGGTACACATAGCGCCTCTGCTCCCTCTCTCAGGACCCATGGAGAGATGTTATCCGACCCCATCGCCTTTAAGGTATCTAGCTTGCTTAGCATCCTCTTCACTTCTTCCTTGGTTGTATGTATTGTGGCCAACACTCGATGGTGTACCCCACCTCTCCGTCTTTCGTGAGTCCCTTCTGTCTCCTCTGTGAACACTTCTTTAAATCTAATGTTGAGCTTCTCACATACTTCACGGTCGTTTCTTGTGATCTTTCCTCCTTCCTTCCTCAGCCTGATTACCTGGTCCTTGACTGTTGATTTCCTCTTGATGTGACTGTACAACTGCTTCTGGTCAGATCTGGCTTTTCGCTGCTTATTGTCGTTGAGCCTCCCTTCTTACCTTTGCATATTCATTTCTGGCTCTACGACTGCTCTCCATATTCTCCTGGGTCCTTTACCTTCTATACTTCTTCCATTCTCTAGCACACTTGGTTTTGAACTCTCTAACACCTTTGGGTGAACAAGGGTTCATCCTGGCTGTCTCATTATTTCTGTTACCCCTGGGTAACAAATCTCTCCTCAGCTTACTTGCATATTGTTGTCACATATTTCATCTCTCATTTACTGACTTCCCTGCCAGTTCTCTGTCCTACTGAACCCCGTGCAGAAAATTCTTCGTGTATGTGTAGTCCCCTCTCTTGTAGTTTGGCTTCAATCGTTCTGTCCTTCCTGCTTCCCCTCTCCATTTGTAACTCTACTATGTATTCGAAGCTCGGAACCAAGTGGTCACTGGCCCCGAGGGGTTTTTCATATGTGATGTCCTCAATTTCTGCACTACTCAAGGTGAATACTAGGTCCAGTCTTGATGGTTTATCCTCTCCTCTCTCTCAGGTAGTGTCCCTTACGTGTTGGTACATGAGGTTTTCCAGTACCACCTCCATCATCTTAGCCCTCCACGTTTCTAGGCCCCCATGTGTATGTGTGTGTGTGCCTCTTAACCGGTCACTGGGGGATTCACTCCCTCCCAGTCTCCTAGGCCCTGTCATACCTGCTCTTAAAGTTATGTATTATTATATTAACACATTATGATGTAATGAACACTTGCCAGCAAGATGTCAGTACCCACATGGAGACAGAAATACACATGATAAAGCGTCTGTATATTTCGACTACCACATGAGGCCCTCTTCAGCATATACCTGAGAGTTAAAATGAATTATACTACATGTGAAACCCGCATGGTGGGCGGGAGTATTCTCAGTGTAAAGAAAGCAAGAAATAATTGCTGATATCCCTGTCCACCACTTTTGTGTTTGCCTTCTAACTGCGCCCTTGTGTACCAGTTTCACACCCCCTCATCTTAATAACTTCTATTATCATCAGCTTCAGTTCCTTTAGTCTCTCCTTATAATTCAGTTCTTGTAAACCCTAGACTAGTCTTATTACAGACCTTCACAATTTGTCCAGTTTCTTGACATGCTTTATCAGGTGTGGGGTTCAAAGCAGGTGCAGGATATTCGAAGAGAAACATGATATACGTTATACAGTGTCGCGAACGACTCTTTGTTGGGGTTCCTAAAAGTTTATCATAGATTTGTCAAACGCACACTCACTGCAGAGGTTACCTGACTGATGTGTTTCTCAGGGGATATGCTCGGCATTATGCACACTCCGAGGTCCTTCCCGTCGAATGCCAACTGCAGCCTCTGTTCCCGAGTCCGTACTCAATTTCTGGTCTTCTTTCCCTTTCCCTAATTTTCATAACCTTGTATTTGCTGAAGTTGAATTCTAGCAGCCACTTGTCTGGCCAATCCTTCAGTTTGTCCAGGACCATGTGGATCTTTTCAATTGCGATTAAATGCATGGATCTCGCACTTCAATTAGAATGGCATTAGATGGGAAAGGAAGGTGAAAATCTAACCCAATGCGACACGATATACCGCGCTGGTACGATGAGTCGAGAATATAGTCAGTATGCTGGGATATACTCCAACTAAGAAGGTCACCATATTATCTAGTTCAACACTTAACTTACTACTAGCACACAAAACATTTACTAGTGAAAGGACAAGCAGGCGGACAGGAGGACAAGCAGGCAGACAGACAGGCAGGTACAGGGACAGATGGACATACAAGCAGATAAACGGACGGACGGACGGAGGCACTACACCCGTGGCAGCTTTTCGCTGAGGTACAACAAACTGAACACATCAATATTGAACTACATTAATATCACTATGTCAATTGTGTGTGTGTGTTTATATACATGTATGTATGCAAGTTAACTTTGTTTATTTGTTGTTTTTATGTTTATGAATGTGTGTGTAAGTCATTAGTTGTACGTTTGTGCATGTGTGTGTGTGTGTGTGTATACATAACATTAATGACTTGTATAAATAACATGAGTAAAATGAACCGTCATCTCTCCTCTCTCTCTCTCTCTCTCTCTCTCTCCTCTCTTCGACCACACACACACACACTCGACCCCTGCAACCACAACTAGATGAGTACGCACACTCATACCCACATTCACACACACACATACACAACACACACACTGACACACACTGACACACCACACACACACACACACACACACACACACAACACACACACACACACACACACCCACACACACACACACACCACAATGAAGTATTTCTTCAGCCACAGAGTAGTCAGGAAGTGGAATAGTTTGGGAAGTGATGTATTGGAGGCAGGATCCATACATAGCTTTAAGCAGAGGTATGATAAAGCTCACGGTTCAGGGAGTGACCTAGTAACAACCAGTGAAGAGGCGGGGCCAGGAGCTCGGACTCGACCTCTGCAACCTCAACTAGGTGAGAACTAGGTGAGTACACACACACACACACACACACACACACACACACACACACACATACACACACCGAGCACGTCTCCGGAAGCACACATCAACCAGATAACTGCTGCAGCATACGGGCGCCTGGCAAACCTGAGAACAGCGTTCCGATACCTAAGTAAGGAATCGTTCAAGACACTGTACACCGTGTACGTCAAGCCCATACTGGAGTATGCAGCACCATTTTGGAACCCACACCGGGTCAAGCACGTCAAGAAATTAGAGAAAGTGCAAGGTTTGCGACAAGGTTAGTTCCAGAGCTAAGGGAAATGTCCTAAGAAGAAAGGTTAAGAGAAATCGGCCTGACGACACTGGAGGACAGGAGGGTTAGGGAAGACATGATAACGACGTACAAAATACTGCATGGAATAGACAAGGTGGACAGAGACAGGATGTTCCAGAGAGGGGACACAGAAACAAGGGGTCACACTTGGAAGCTGAAGACTCAGATGAGTCAAAGGGATGTTAAGAAGTATTTCTTCAGTCACAGGGTAGTCAGGAAGTGGAATAATCTAGCAGGAACCATACACAGCTTTAAGACGAGGTATGACAAAGCTCATGAAGCAGGGAGAGAGAGGACCTAGTAGCGTTCTGTAAAGGGGCGGTGCCAGGAACTGAGTCTCGACCCCTGGAACCACAATTAGGTGAGTCATTAGGTGAGTATATATATATATATATATATATAATATATATTATATATATATATATATATATATAATATTAATATATATATATATATATATATGTCGTGCCGAATAGGCAGAACTTGCGATCTTGGCTTAAATAGCAACGCTCATCTTGCCATATAGGACAAGTGAAAATTTGTGAATGCAATAATTTCGCCCAAAATCATTCTGAACCTAACGAAAAAAATATATTTGATTGTGTTTGTTTAGTACTAAATTATTGTAAACGTTATTTAAAATATATTTAGTTGGGTTAGCTAAAATAAATTGCTCTTGTTATAATAAGGTTAGGTAAGTTTTCTAAGATACTTTTGGAGATACTTTTGGTGCAAAATTAAAAATGTTTACATTAACATTAATGAAAAAAAAATATATCATTAAACGTATAAGAGAAAATTTCAGAAAGGGCTTAATTTTAAATGAGTTTCTTGCTAATTGACCAGTTTTACATATTCGGCACGATAATATAATATATTATATATATATATATATATATATATATATATATATATATATATATATATATATATATATATATATATATATATATGTATATATATATATATATGGGGAAGTGGAAAAGAATCTTTCCTCCGTAAGCCATGCGTGTCGTATGAGGCGACTAAAATGCCGGGAGCAATGGGCTAGTAACCCCTTCTCCTGTAGACTTTTACTAAAAAAGAGAAGAAGAAAAACTTTATAAAACTGGGATGCTTAAATGTGCGTGGATGTAGTGCGGATGACAAGAAACAGATGATTGCTGATGTTATGAATGAAAAGAAGTTGGATGTCCTGGCCCTAAGCGAAACAAAGCTGAAAGGGGTAGGGGAGTTTCGGTGGGGGGAAATAAATGGGATTAAATCTGGAGTATCTGAGAGAGTTAGAGCAAAGGAAGGGTAGCAGTAATGTTGAATGATCAGTTATGGAAGGAGAAAAGAGAATATGAATGTGCAAATTCAAGAATTATGTGGATTAAAGTAAAGGTTGGATAAGAGAAGTGGGTCATAATAAGCGTGTATGCACCTGGAGAAGAGAGGAATGCAGAGGAGAGAGAGAGATTTTGGGAGATGTTAAGTCAATGTATAGGAGCCTTTGAACCAAGTGAGAGAGTAATTGTGGTAGGGGACCTGAATGCTAAAGTAGGAGAAACTTTTAGAGAGGGTGTGGTAGGTAAGTTTGGGGTGCCAGGTGTAAATGATAATGGGAGCCCTTTGATTGAACTTTGTATAGAAAGGGGTTTAGTTATAGGTAATACATATTTTAAGAAAAAGAGGATAAATAAGTATACAAGATATGATGTAGGGCAAAATGACAGTAGTTTGTTGGATTATATATTGGTAGATAAAAGACTGTTGAGTAGACTTCAGGATGTACATGTTTATAGAGGGGCCACAGATATATCAGATCACTTTCTAGTTGTAGCTACACTGAGAGTAAAAGGTAGATGGGATACAAGGAGAATAGAAGCATCAGGGAAGAGAGAGGTGAAGGTTTATAAACTAAAAGAGGAGGCAGTTAGGGTAAGATATAAACAGCTATTGGAGGATAGATGGGCTAATGAGAGCATAGGCAATGGGGTCGAAGAGGTATGGGGTAGGTTTAAAAATGTAGTGTTAGAGTGTTCAGCAGAAGTTTGTGGTTACAGGAAAGTGGGTGGCGGGAGGAAAGAGGAGCGATTGGTGGAATGATGATGTGAAGAGAGTAGTAAGGGAGAAAAAGTTAGCATATGAGAAGTTTTTTACAAAGGAGAAGTGATGCAAGGAGGGAAGAGTATATGGAGAAAAAGAGAGAGGTTAAGAGAGTGGTGATGCAATGTAAAAAGAGAGCAAATGAGAGAGTGGGTGAGATGTTATCAACAAATTTTGTTGAAAATAAGAAAAAGTTTTGGAGTGAGATTAACAAGTTAAGAAAGCCTAGAGAACAAATGGATTTGTCAGTTAAAAATAGGAGAGGAGAGCTATTAAATGGAGAGTTAGAGGTATTGGGAAGATGGAGGGAATATTTTGAGGAATTGTTAAATGTTGATGAAGATAGGGAAGCTGTGATTTCGTGTATAGGGCAAGGAGGAACAACATCTTGTAGGAGTGAGGAAGAGCCAGTTGTGAGTGTGGGGGAAGTTCGTGAGGCAGTAGGTAAAATGAAAGGGGGTAAGGCAGCTGGGATTGATGGGATAAAGATAGAAATGTTAAAAGCAGGTGGGATATAGTTTTGGAGTGTTGGTGCAATTATTTAATAAATGTATGGAAGAGGGTAAGGTACCTAGGGATTGGCAGAGAGCATGCATAGTTCCTTTGTATAAAGGCAAAGGGGATAAAAGAGAGTGCAAAAATTATAGGGGATAAGTCTGTTGAGTATACCTGGCAAAGTGTATGGTAGAGTTATTATTGAAAGAATTAAGAGTAAGACGGAGAATAGGATAGCAGATGAACAAGGAGGCTTTAGGAAAGGTAGGGGGTGTGTGGACCAGGTGTTTACAGTGAAACATATTAGTGAACAGTATTTAGATAAGGCTAAAGAGGTCTTTGTGGCATTTATGGATTTGGAAAAGGCGTATGACAGGGTGGATAGGGGGGCAATGTGGCAGATGTTGCAGGTGTATGGTGTAGGAGGTAGGTTACTGAAAGCAGTGAAGAGTTTTTACGAGGATAGTGAGGCTCAAGTTAGAGTATGTAGGAAAGAGGGAAATTATTTCCCAGTAAAAGTAGGCCTTAGACAAGGATGTGTGATGTCACCGTGGTTGTTTAATATATTTATAGATGGGGTTGTAAGAGAAGTAAATGCGAGGGTCTTGGCAAGAGCGTGGAGTTAAAAGATAAAGAATCACACATAAAGTGGGAGTTGTCACAGTTGCTCTTTGCTGATGACACTGTGCTCTTGGGAGATTCTGAAGAGAAGTTGCAGAGATTGGTGGATGAATTTGGTAGGGTGTGCAAAAGAAGAAAATTGAAAGTGAATACAGGAAAGAGTAAGGTTATGAGGATAACAAAAAGATTAGGTGATGAAAGATTGGATATCAGATTGGAGGGAGAGAGTATGGAGGAGGTGAATGTATTCAGATATTTGGGAGTGGACGTGTCAGCAGATGGCTCTATGAAAGATGAGGTGAATCATAGAATTGATGAGGGGAAAAGGGTGAGTGGTGCACTTAGGAGTCTGTAGAGACAAAGAACTTTGTCCTTGGAGGCAAAGAGGGGAATGTATGAGAGTATAGTTTTACCATTGCTCTTATATGGGTGTGAAGCATGGGTGATGAATGTTGCAGCGAGAAGGCTGGAGGCAGTGGAGATGTCATGTCTGAGAGGAATGTGTGGTGTGAATATAATGCAGAGAATTCGTAGTTTGGAAGTTAGGAGGAGGTGCGGGATTACCAAAACTGTTGTCCAGAGGGCTGAGGAAGGGTTGTTGAGGTGGTTTGGACATGTGGAGAGAATGGAGCGAAACAGAATAACTTCAAGAGTGTATCAGTCTGTAGTGGAAGGAAGGCGGGGTAGGGGTCGGCCTAGGAAAGGTTGGAGGGAGGGGGTAAAGGAGGTTTTGTGTGCGAGGGGCTTGGACTTACAGCAGGCATGCGTGAGCGTGTTTGATAGGAGTGAATGGAGACAAATGGTTTTTAATACTTGACGTACTGTTGGAGTGTGAGCAAAGTAACATTTATGAAGGGGTTCAGGGAAACCGGCAGGCCGGACTTGAGTCCTGGAGATGGGAAGTACAGTGCCTGCACTCTGAAGGAGGGGTGTTAATGTTGCAGTTTAAAAACTGTAGTGTAAAGCACCCTTCTGGCAAGACAGTGATGGAGTGAATGACGGTGAGAGTTTTTCTTTTTCGGGCCACCCTGCCTTGGTGGGAATCGGCCAGTGTGATAAAAAAATATATATATATATATATATATATATATATATATATATATATATTATATATATATATATATATATATATATAATATATATACACACACCATCGTGGAGCCCGAGAAAAAAAAGAGAACATCAGGAACAATCGAGGGGTCTGTAGAAAATGAAAGAGCTAAGAAATACATAGAGGCCCTAACAGATATCACAGCAGTGCCCAGGGAAAGCTAAGAAGGAAAAATGACAGACCATTGGGCCCAGGGACAAGAGATAGTGAAGAGATTGAAGAAAGGAAAGCTGCAATGGAGGCAAGTAAATCGAATCAGGGGATACATAGGGATATGCAATGGAAGAATGAAGGGGAGAGATAAGTCTTTGTTTATGGACTCCAAGAAGTTGAAGGGGAAACTTACAAAGCAAGAAGACAAGGGGAGAAAATAGCGATTGAAAGCATCATGAAAGCAATAGGAGAAAACGACATGACCCAGCTGCTGCCAAATTTTCTGAGAATAGGGGGGTTTGCAAGAGGAAGAAACCGGCCAGTCAAAGTTATTTTCAAGGCAGACTCGGCACGAAACAGGATCCTGCAGGAGAAAGCACAACTAAGAGACATGTCGGTGTACTGGAGGGTGTATCTCAACTGCAACAGAACACAAGAAGAAGGGCAGAAACAGAAAAAGAGGGTACAAAGACGAAGGAGGAAAGAGAGGCATAGATGGAGATGGACAGGAGAACATAGACTCAGGAGGACGATCAAATACACCCTCCCTCACAACCACCTACAGAAGCCCCACCAACCCTGACAACCCCAATGCAACCAAACATTCTAACCCAAAACTCACATGCAGTACCCAATGCCACCACCCACCTCATTACAAACTCCACCTTCACAGCAGCCACCCATAGTTCCTCGTCAGGTCTCCCACTTTCCCAACCCCAACATACACCCCAGACCACAGTTTTAGAAAAGAAGTTGAAGGTTTGGTATATAAATGCAGACGGAATAAGAAATAATGTGAGGAGTGACATGAAGAAGCAAGGAGACATCCCCAGACATAATAGCACCCACAGAAATGAAACTCAACAGAATGATAACAGATGCAATTTTTCTGCCCGGATATCATATCCCGAGGAAAGATACATGGAGCAGAGGGGAAGGAGTTGCATTGTTCATTAAAAACTAATGGGAATTTCAGGAAATGGAAGGAATAGATGGAATGGGCGAAAGCGGCTACATAGTAGGAGCAATCCAGGCTGTGAACCCGAAGGTGGTAACTGCAGTGATGTACAACCTGCCACAGAAGTACAGGAGGCCAAGAGAAGAATACGAAGAGAGCAACAGAGCAATGGTAGACACACTAGCCGAGGTGGCCAGAAGAGCTCACATGTGTAGAGCAAAGGTACTAGTTATGGGTGATTTTAATCACAAGGAGATTGACTGGGAAAACCTGGAGCCCCATGGAGGCCCTGAAACATGGAGAGCCAAGATGATGGATGTGGTACTGGAAAACCTCATGCATCAACATATTAGGGACATATTCAGAGAGAGAGATGAGGATGAACCACCAAGACTGGACCTAGTATTCACCTTCAGTAGTTCGGACAACGAGGATATCACGTACGAAAGGCCCCTTGGAGCTAGTGATCATGTGGCTCTGTGCTTTGAATACATAGTTGAGCTACAAGTGGAGAGGTTAGCAGGAATAAGACAGGAGAAGTCAAACTACAAAGGGGAAACTACACAGGCATGAGGAACTACCTGCAAAACGTTCAGTGGGAAAAAGAATTGGCAGGAAAACCAGTAAAAGAAATGATGGACTACGTGACAACAAAATGCAAGGAAGCAGAGGAGAGGGTTGTTCCCAAGGGCAACAGAAATAATGGGAAGACCAGAATGAGTCCTTGGTTCACCGAAAAGTGTAGGGAGGCAAAAACTAAGTGTACTAGAGAATGGAAAAAGTACAGAAGACAATGGACCCAGGAAAATGAAGAGATTAGTTAAGAGCCAGAAACGAATATGAACAGATAAGAAGGGAGGTTCAGCGACAATACGAAAATAACATAGCATCGAAAGTCAAGTCTGACCCGAAGCTGTTGTACAGCCACATCAGAAGGAAAACAACAGTCAAGGACCAGGTAATCAGGCTAAGGAAGGAAGGTGGGGAGTTCACAACAAACGACCAAGAAGTATGTGAGGAGCTCAACATGATATTTAAAGAAGTATTTACAGTAGAGACAGGAAGGACTCCCGGTAGTCAGAACAGGGAAGTACACCAACAAGTGCTGTTTGAAATACACACAACCGAGGAGGAGGTGTAGAAGCTGCTATATGAACTTGATACCTCAAAGGTGGTGGGACCGGACATCTCTCCATGGGTTCTTAGAGAAAGAGCAGAGACGCTGTGTGTGCCAGAAACAAAAATCTTCAACATATCCATTGAAACTGGGCAACTACCCGAGGTATGGAAGATGGCAAATGTAGTCCCAATTTTTAAGAAAGGAGACAGACACGAGGCATTAAACTACAGACCAGTGTCACTGACGCGTATAGCATGCAAAGTCATGGAGAAGATTATCAGGATAAAAGTGGTGGAGTACCTAGAAAGAAACAAGCTTATAAACGACAACCTGCACGATTTCAGGAAAGGAAAACCCTGTGTCACAAACGCCATGACGACTGGGGAACGTGGTACAGACTAGGGAGACAGAGGCTACAGACTTCAGGGAGAGTATAGTGCCCAATATAACGCCAAAGGCTCACATCAGCCGAATAATCTCTGCAGCCAATGCTCGTATAGCAAATCTAAGAGTAGCCTTCAGGAATATCAAGAAATATTCATTCCAGACCCTTTATACAACATACATACGTTAAGTCCATCTTCGAGTATACAGCACCAATATGGAATCCTCACCTTAAAAAGCATGTTAAAAAATGGAAAAAGTGCAGATTACAACAAGGCTTGTTCCTGAATTAAGGGTCATGATCAATGAAGAGAAACTAACGGAACTGGACCTAAAGACATTGGGGGACAGGGAACACGTAATACTAACAAACAAAATACTCAGGGAAATTTCTCGAAGAGGTAGAGAGAGACAGACTGTTGAGAGGCGAAAAGCGGGTACTCGAGGTCACAGCTGGAAGATAACCTGGAGGTTATTCCGGGGATCAACGCCCCCGCGGCCCGGTCCATGACCAGGCCTCCCGATGGATCAGGGCCTGATCAACTAGGCTGTTACTGCTGGCCGCACGCAGTCCGACGTACGAGCCACAGCCCGGCTGATCCGGCACTGACTTTAGGTATCTGTCCAGCTCTCTCTTGAAGGCAGCCAGGGGTTTATTGGCAATTCCCCTAATGCTTGATGGGAGGCTGTTGAACAGTCTTGGGCCCCGGACATAGATAAGCCACAGGGATGTTAGGAAGTATTTATTTTATTCAGTCTCAGAGTGGTCGGGAAGTGGAATGATTTTGGTAAGGAAGTAGTGGAGGCAAACTCCATGCATAATATTAAAGAATAGATACGACATGAGCCCACGAGGCTAAGAGGGAGTGAATCTGAAGTGACAAGTCAAGAGGAAGGGTCAGGACCTGAGAAACGACCCCTATAATCACAATTAGGCGAGTACAAATAGGATAGTACACACACACACACACACACACACACACACACACACACACACACACACACACCATACATCAACCAATTACCTTTCCTCGTTAAACCAGGAGACTAAACCGATCCTTAATTACCTCATCAGTAGTTGATTAAACTTCCTAAACCTGCAGAGTAATAAAACACAGGCAATTACCCTCCTCCTCCTCCTCCTCTCCCTCTCCTGTAATTAATGTGATATACAACGCGTAATTTGCGCAGCATTTTGAGCGTAAATCCCACGTAAGAAGATAAGACTTTCCAACGCAATAACTCGACGCCGCCTCGACGACCTACGTCGACCTCATGACGTGGGTCGACTTCATGCCATATTGCATCTGCAAGACTGGATCACCCAGATGCATTATAATGTGATCAATTTATTCTTGTTCAATTTTTAGTTCTGACTGAATGACTGCTAGATCAGTCAAACGGACCTTGTAAGACAGAATGATACATCTCTCTCTCTCTCTCTCGCTCTTTTAAATAAGCTTAAAACTAACCTAATGCTTTATTGTTGTTGTTGCTATTATTATTATTATTATTATTATTATTATTATTATTATTATTGTTGTTGTTGTTGTTGTTGTTGTTGTTGTTGTTGGAATATAGGCGATAAATCCTTACGTGTCCTCAAGTTCTGTGGCCGGCATTTGGGGAACAGGTGGCAATTAAGTTTGACCCAAAGACTGTGAGGGGTAGCTTTAATTCCTTGGACGAAGAACTCTTCACCATCTTCAAGGGACTGGCACTGAGTGGAAAATGATGGGGTGGAGGTAGATTAGATTTTGCCACGGAAGTGACTAGTTTATTGTGCACCCCATATCCACCCTGTGGTGGGTAGCACAAGAACATATGGATACACGAAAGGTCTAGGAAGAGACTGTTACGAAGGAGGTATCGATCAAGGGTCTTCATAAGCTGATGTCACTGCCCCTCGCACACTGGTATTCATTAAGCTAATATATTCCATACACATTAATCACAGCCTTTACGACTCCCCTTCAATTAATTCCCGTTATTTTCCCGCGGGGAAAATATTAACAAGAAGATTCTGCGACGGATATTTGCGTGTGTCCTCGCGACGAAGATTTGCGTGTGTCCTCGCGACGAAGATTTGCGTGTGTCCTCGCGACGGAGATTTGCGTGTGTCCTCGCGACATCTGCTGCTGCAGGTATGAGGGTCGGGCAGAGGTCCTTCTTCTAAAAGAAAATTTTTTCATTTTTTTCTTGAATGTACTCAAAGTTTACTAAAACGTTTCCCTTCCTATTGACTGCAGTAAAATTGGCTACAGAACGTTCTCTTATTGGTGACTGAAGGAAAAAGGATTATAGAGGTTTATTTTCTCGTTGACTGCAGAAAAAGTGGTTGTAGAAGTTTCTCTTACTGTTAACTACAGGAAAATGGTTGCACAGGATTCCCTTTGCGTTGATTGCAGGAGAAGTGGTTCATAGAGCGAGAGGCTTGCCGTGAAACAGTGCCGTAGCCGGCAAGAAGTGAGCATGTGGTGATGTTTGTACAGCAGTGGTGCCACCTACACCACGCCGCAGTAACTACCAAATGTAAACATATGTAGCTTGTCTCTCACGTGCCTACCCCTCCCCCCCTACCCTTGAAGATCGACCTTCCTGAAGACAACCTCGGCGACCTACTAACGTCTCCTACCTCAGTCTAACACCTTTCATTACCTGAGGTCTACAGCCGACCTCGCGTTATGTAATATGGCAGGAAAATATAACTAGCTTTTGTTTCCACGATGTACACACAAGCCACCTTATTAACCCAGATGGTTAGTAATCCAGAATAACCCAATAAAGCCATGCCATCAAACTGGCTTATTTCAACTTGAGTCCTTTAATCCTCGTTCCAAGCATGCAACCCACAACAGCTGGATAATATCCAAGTACCTACTTACTGCTAAGTGAACAGAGGCAGCAGGTGTTAAGGAAACATACCCAACGTTTCCCACTCGTCCGGAGATCGAACCCCGGTCCCTCAGTGTGTGAGGTGAAGCTGCTGAGCTGCGCTGCAAAAAGAAAGGTGACTGCTCCCTTGCTTTACTAAGAGCTGGGTGCTCCTTCTCTATAAAAGGAGCTGGGTGTTTCTTCTCTATACAAGGAGCTGAGTGTTCCTTTATACGAAGAGCTGGGTGCTCTTATACTAAGAACTGGGTGATCCTCTATTCTAAGAGCTGGGTACTCATCTATACAAAGAGCTGGGTGCTCTTCCTCTATACAAAGAGCTGAGTGTTGCAACTCCCTAGTTAGTGGTTGGTTTGTCTTAACTAAGACGCAATAGTAAAGGCTGCTTATACCCCAACATAAAGTCAGGTACTTGAATTATTCACCAGAGTCACTCCACAACTGTACTGCTCAACTATAAAACAAAGGTCAGCCATTTGATCAACTGCAGAAAGACAGATTGCAGGTAATTCTTGCTTATATATACTTTGAGCGCTGGTGTCAAGTGTGAAGCCAAGGCATCGATTATTTCTGATCTGAGGAATATACACAAGTATCTCAATCACTTCACCTTCTTATAAATTAATATTCGACCCATGACTTGAATCACTTGAAAAATGGTGTCTGTTGTGTGGGTGGTGGTGATGGTGACGGTAGTGGTGATGGTGGTGGTAGTGATGATGGTAGTGATGGTGGTAGTGATGGTGGTGGTGGTTGGTGATGGTGGCAGTAATGGTGATGGTGATGGTGGTGATGGTGGTGGTGGTGATGGTAGTGGTGGTAGTGATAGTGGTGGTGGTGGTGGTGGTAGTGATGGTGGTAGTGATGGTGGTGGTGGTGGTGGTGGTGGTGGTGGTGGTTGTGGTGGTGGTGATGGTGGTGATGGCGGTAGTGGCAGTAATGGTGGTGGTGGTAGTGATTGTGATGGTGGTGGTGGTAGTAGTGATGGTGGTGGTGGTGGTGATAGTGATGGTGGTTCTGGTGATGGTGGTGGTGGTGGTGGTGATGGTGGTGGTGGTGGTGATGGTGGTGGTGGTGGTGATGGTGGTGGTGGCAGTAATGGTGGTGGTGGTAGTGATGGTGATGGTGGTGGTGGTAGTGATGGTGGTGGTGGTTAGTGATGGTGGTGGTGGTAGTGATGGTGGTGGTGGTAGTGATGGTAGTGGTGGTAGTGATGGTGATGGTAGTGGTGTGTAGTGATGGTGGTGGTGGTAGTGATGGTGGTGGTGGTAGTGATGGTGGTGGTGGTAGTGATGGTGATGGTGGTGGTGGGGAAGAATAGAATGAGGAAGAGGACGAGGATGAGGAAAGAAGAATGAGGAGGAAGAAGAGGAGGGAGTAGGAACAGGAAGAAGAGGAGGAGGGGTAGGAGGAAGAGGAGGAGGGGTAGGAAGAGGAGGAAGAGGATGAAGAGGAGGAGGGGGAGGAAGAGGAGGAGAAGGAAGGGGTAGGAAGAGGAGGATGAGGGGGAGGGGGGGAGGAGGATGAAGAGGAGGAGTTACGAGTCTTGAGAAAATTACCTTCAACAAAAATTCTGGGCTGAGAATTTAATCAGACCCCAGAAAATTTTCCAATCGGTTGGTTGAATACGAGGCTCGCGATAAATTAGTCAAAATTACGTCGGATTTTTACCCATTCCAAAAGTTGACGACGCTTAATAAATAGCTACTGAGCACCCGCCACCAGGAACGGTGTCTCCGGGCGGCAGGCGGCGGGCGGCGGGTGGCAGGTGGCGAGGGTGGGGGGGAGTAGCACGTTTGTGGTTGTGATGGTTGTGGTTGTGAAGGTTGTGTTTGTGATGTTGGTAATGTTAATTGTGGTTGTGATGGTTGTGGTTGTGAGGGTTGATCGTGAATATATTTGTGGTTGTGATGTTGGTAATGGGTTAATTGTGGTTGTGATGGTTTGTGGTTGTGAGGGTTGATTGTGATGATAGTTATGGTTGTAGTTGTGAGGGTTGTGGTTGTGATGGTTGTGGTTGTGATGGTTGTGTTTTGTGATGTTGGTAATGTTAATTGTGGTTGTGGTTGTGAGGGTTGATTGTGAATATATTTGTGGTTGTGATGGTTGAGGTTTGTGATGGTTGTGGTTGTGAGGGTTGATTGTGATGATAGTTATGGTTGTGATGGCTATGGTTTGTGATGGTTGTGGTTGTGAGGGTTGTGGTTGTGATGGTTGTGGTTGTGATGGTTGGTGTTGTGATGGTTGTGGTTGTGATGGTTGTTTGATGGTTGTGGTTGTGATGTGTGTGGTTGTGATGGTTGTGGTTGCATGGTGGTTTGGGTTGTGTTGTGATGGTTGTGGTTGTGATGGTGTGGTTGTGATGGTTGTGTTGTGATGGTTGTGGTTGTGATGGTTGGTTGTGATGGTTGTGGTTGTGATGGCTGTGGTTGTTGATGGTTGTGGTTGTGCATGGTTGGTTGTGATGGTTGTGGTTGTGATGGTTGTGTTGTGATGTGTGGTTGTGAGGTTGTGATGTGTATGGTTGGTTGTGATGGTTGTGGTTGTGAGGTTGTGGTTGTGATGGTTGTGGTTGTGATGGTTGTGGTTGTGATGGTTAGTGGTTGTGATGGTGTGGTTGTATGGTTGTGTGATGGTGTGTGAGTTGTGTTTATGGTTGTGGTTGTGATGGTTGTGATTGTGATGGTTATGTTGGTGTTGTGATGGCTGTGGTTGTGATGGTTGTGGTTGTGATGGTTGAGTTGTGATGGTTGTGGTTGTGATGGTTGGTTGTGAGGTTGTGGTTGTGATGGTGTGGTTGTGATGGTTGTGGTTGATGGTGTGGTTGTGATGGTTTGTTTGTGATGGTTGTGGTTGTGATTGGTCTGTGGTTGTGATGGTTGTGGTTGTGATGGTTGTGGTTGCATGGTCTGTGGTATGTGATGGTTGTGGTTGTGATGGTTGGTTGTGATGGTTGTGGTTGTGATGGCTTGGTTGTGAGGGTTGTGGTTGTGATGGTATGGTTGTGATGGTTGTGGTTGTGAGGTTGTGGTTGTGATGGCTATGGTTGTGATGGTTGTGGTTGTGAGGGTTGTGGTTGTGATGGTTGTGGTTGTGATGGTTGTAGTTGTGATGGTTGTGGTTGTGATGGCTGTGGTTGTGATGGTTGTGTTGTTGCATTGGTCGTGGTTGTGATGGTTGTGTTGTGATGGTTGTGGTTGTGATGGTTGTGATTGTGATGGTTGTGGTTACATTGGTCGTGGTTGTGATGGTTGTGGTTGTGATGGTTGTGGTTTGTGATGGTTGTGATTGTGATGGTTGTGTTTGTGATGGTTGGGGTTTGTGATGGTTGTGGTTGTGATGGCTGTCGTTGTGATGACTGTGGTTGTGATGGCTGTCGTTGTGATGACTGTGGTTGTGATGGTTGTGGATGTTGTGGTGTATGGCTGTGTTTGGGTGGTTGTGATTGTGTGGTTGTGGTAATTTGGTCGTGGTTGTGATGGTTGTGGTTGTGATGGTTTGGTTGTGATGGTTGTGTTTGTGATTGGGTTGTGATGGTTGTGTTTGTGTGGTTGTGTTACATTGGTCGTGGTTGTGATGGTTGTGGTTGTGATGGTTGTGTTTGTGATGGTTGTGGTTGTATGGTTGTGTTTGTGATGGTTGTGGTTGTGATGGTTGTGGTTGTGATGGCTGTGGTTGTGATGATGTGGTTGTGATGGCTGTGGTTGTCTGACTGTGGTTGTGATGGTTGTGATTGTGAGGTTGTGGTTGGGGTTGGATGGTTGTGGTTGTGATGGTTGTTTGGATTTGGGTTTTTAAAAAATTTAAAAACCCCCCCCCCCCCCCCCAAAAAAATTAAAAAAAAAAACCCCCCCTTTTTAAAACTTTTTTTTAAAAAAAAAAAAGGGGTTAAAACCCCGGGAAAAAGGAAGGAAAAAAAAGGGGGTTTAAAAACCCCCCCAACCCCCCCATTCCCGGGTTGCCCCCAAAAAGGGGGGGGGAACCCCAAACGGGTTTTTTTTTTTTTTTCCAAAACCCCCCCCCCAAATAAAAAATTTTTTTGGGGGGGGGGGCCCCGGGGTTTGGGGTTTTTTAAAAACCCCCGGGCCGGTTTTAAAAAGGGGGCCCCCCTTTGGGGGGGGGGAAAAAAAAAGGGGTTTTTTTTTTAAAATTTGGGGGGGCCCCTTTTTTTTTTTTTTTTTTCCCAAAAAAGGGGTTTTTTAAAAAAAAAGGGGGTTTTTTAAATTAAACCCCCCCGGGGTTTAAAAAAAGGGGGTTTTCCCCTTTTAAAAGAAAGGGTTTCCCCCCCCTTTATTTTTTGGGGTTTTTCAATTGGAAAAAAATTTTTTCCCCCAAAAAAACCCTTTTTTTCCCCCCCCCCCAAATTAAAAAAAAAATTTAAAAGGGGCCCCGGGGGGGGGGGGGGGGGGGTTTTTTTTTTTGGGGGGGGTTTGGGGGGGGGGGGGTTTTTTTTGGGGAAAAAATTTTAAATTTTTTTTTTTTTTTTGGGGGGAAAAGGGGGGGTTTGGGGGTTTGGGGTGGGGGGGGGGGGGGTTGGGGGGGTGGGGGTTGGGGGGTTGGGGGTGGTGGGGGTGGGGGGGGAAGGGGGTTTTGGGGGTTTTGGGGGGTTGGGGGGGTGGTGGGGGGGGGGGTTTTTTGGGGGGGGGGGTGGGGTGGTGGTGGGGGGGGGGGGTTTTGGTGGTGGGGGGTTGGTGGGGGTGGTTTTTGGGGGGGGGGGGGGGTTTTGGGGGGAGGGGGGGGGTTTTTTTTGGGGGGGGGGGGTTTTTGGGGGGGTGGGGGGGTTTGGGGGTTTTTTTGGGGGTGGGGGTTTTGGGGTGGGGGGGTGGGGGGGGGGGGAGGGGGGGGGGGGGGGGGTTGTTTTGGTGGTTTTGGGGTGGGGGTTGGTGGTGGGGGGGGTTAAAAGGGGGGGGGGAAAAAAGGGGGAAAGGGGGGAAAAGGGTTGGGGGGGGGGGGGGGGGGGGGGGGGGGAAAAGGGGGAAAAGGGGGGGGGGAAGGGGGGGGGGGAAAAAAGGGGGGGGGGTGGGGGGGGGGGGGGGGAAAAAGGGGGGGGGGGGGGGGGGGGGGGGTGGGGGGGGGGGTTTTAATTTTTTGGGGGGGGGTTTTAAAAAGGGGGAAAATTTTTTGGGGGTGGGGGGGGGGGTTTTTTTGGGGGGGGGGGGGTTTTTTTTTTTAAAAAGGGGGGGGGTTTTTTAAAAGGTTGAAAAGGGGGGGTTTTGGGGGGGGGGGGGGGGGGGGGGGGAGGGGGGGGGGGGGGTTGGGGGGTTTTTGGGGGGGAAAAAGGGGGGAAAAAAAGGGAAAAAAGGGGGGGGAAAAAAAAGGGGGTTTTGGGTTTTTCAAAAATTTTTTTTTTTTTGGGGGGTTTTTTTTTTGGGGGTTTTGGTTTTTTTTTTTTTTTTTTTTTTTTTTTTTGGATTTTTTTTTGGGGGTTTTTTTAAAAAAATTTTTTAAAAGGGGGGGAAAAAAGGGGGGTTTTTTGGTTGGGGGGGGAAAGGGGGGGGGAAAAAAAAGGGGGTTTTTTTAAAAATTTTTGGGGTTTTTGGGGGTTTTTTTTGGGAAGGGGGGGTTTTTTTGGGGGGGGGGGGGGGTTTTTTTGGGGGGGGGTTTGGGGGGGGGGGTTTTGGGTTTTTGGGGTTGGGGGGGTTTTGGGGGGTTTTTTGGGGTTTTTTTGGGGTTTTTTGGGGGGGGTTTTTTTTTTTTTGGGGGTTGGGGGGGGTTTTTTTTGGGTTTGGTTGTTTTTTTTTTGGTTTTTTAAAAAAAGGGGGGGTTTGGGGTTTTTTTTGGGGGTTTGGGTGGGGTTTTGGTTTTTGGGGGGGGGTTTTGGGGGGGGGGTTTTTTTAGGTTTTGGTTTGGGGGGGGTTTTTTGGTTTTTTTGGGGTTTTTTTTTGGGGGGGGTTTTGGGGAAAGGGGGGTTTTTTTGGTTTTTTTGGGGGTTTTTTTGGGGGGGGTTTTTTTTTTGGGGTTGTGGGGGGGGTTTTTTGGGGTTTTTTTGGGGTTTTTTTGGGTTTTTTTTTGGGGGGGGTTTTTTTTTTTTGGGGGTTGGGGGGGTTTTTTTTGGGTTGGGGGGGTTTTGGGGGTTTTGGGTTTGTGGGGGGTTGGTTGTTTTTTTGGGGGGGTTTGGGGGTTTTTGGGGGGTTTTTGGTTGGGGGTTTTTTTGGGGGGTTTTTTTGGGGGGGTTTTTTTTTTTTTTTTGGGGGGGGTTTTTTTTGGGGGGGGGTTGGTTTTTTTTTTGGGGAAGGTTGGGGTTGGGGGGTTTTTTGGGGTTTTTGTTTTTGGGGGTTGGGGTTGGGTTGGGGGGGGGGGTTTTTTTTTTTTGGGGGGTTTTTGGGGGGGGTTTGGGGGTTTTTTTTTTTTGGTTTTTGGGGGTTTTGGGGGGTTTGGTTTTTGGGGGGGTTTTTTTGGGGGTTTTTTGGGGTTGTTTTTTTGGGGGTTGGGGTTTTTTGGGGTTTGGGGTTGGGTTTTTTTTTGGGGGGTTTGGGGTTTTGTGGTTTTTGGTTTTTTGGGGTTTTTTTTTGGGGGGTTTGGTTTTTTTTTTGGGGGGTTTGGGTTTTTTGGGGTTTTTGGGGTTTTTTTTTTGGGGGGTTTTGGTTTGGGGTTTTTTTTTGGGGGGGTTTTTTTTTGTTTTTTGGGGTTTTTTGGGGGGTGGTTGGGGGGGGGGGGGTTTTTGGGGGGGTTGGTTTTTTTGGGTTTTTTGGGGGGTTTTTTTTTTTTTTTTGGGGGGGGTTGGGGTTTTTTTGGGTGGGGGTTTTTTTTTTGGGGGGGGTTTTTGGGGGGGGGGTTTTGTTTTTTTTTGGGGGGGTTTTTTGGGGGGTTTTTTGGGGGGGTTTTTTTTTTGGGGTTTTTTTTGGGGGGGGGTTTTTGTGAGGGTTTTTTTTTGGGGGGGGGGGTTTTTTTTTTTTTTGGGGGGGTTTGAGGGGCCGGGTTGTGGGGGGGGGGGGGGGGGTTTTTTTTGTTTTTTTGGGGGTTGTGATGGTTTTTTTTTTGGGGTTTGGGGTTTTTTGGGGGGGTTTTTTTGGATGGTTGTGGTTGTGAGGGTTTTTTTGGGGGTTTTTGGGTTTTTTGGGGTTGGGGGGGTTTTTTTTGGGTTTTTTTTTGGGGGGGGGGGGGGTTTTTTTTTTGGGGGGGGTTTTTTGGGGGGTTTTTTGGGGGTTTTTTTTTGGGGGTTGGGTTTTTGGTTGGGGTTTTTTGGGGGGTTGGTTTGGTTGGGGTTTTTTTGGGGTTTGGGTTTTGGTTTTTGTTTTTGGGGGTTTGTTTGGGGGGTTTTTAAGGTTGTGGGGGTTTTTTTTTGGGGGGGGGTTGGTTGGGGTTTTGAGGGGGGGGGGGGGTTTTGGGGGGTTTTTTTTTGGGGTTTGGTTTTTTTTTGGGGGGGGTTTTTTTTGGGGGGTTGGGGTGGGGGTTTTGGGGGTTTTTTTGGGTTGGGGGGGGTTTTTTTGGGTTTTAAAAAGGGGGGAAAACCCTTTTTTTTTAAATTTTTCTTTGGGGGGTTTTTCGGGGGGGGGGGGGTTTTTTTTTTTTTTTTTGGGGGGGGGGGTTTTTTTTTTTTGGGTTTTATTTTTTTTTTAAATTTTTTTGGGGTTTTGGGGGTTTTTTTTTTTTTTTTTTTTGGGGGGGGTTTTTTTGGGGAATTATTTTTTTTTTTTTGGGGGGAAAAATTTTTTTTAAAAAAATTTAAAATTTTTTTTTTAAAATTTTTTTAAAATTTTTTTGGTTTTTTTTTTTTTTAAATTTTTTTTTTTGGTTTTTGGTTTTTTGGGGTTGAAATTTTTTTTTTTTTGGGGGTTTTTGGGTTTTTTATTTTTTGGGTTTTTGGTTTTTTTTTGGGGGGTTTTGGGTTTTTTGGGGGGGGGGGGAAAATTTTGGGGTTTTTTTTGGGGGGGTTTTGGGTTTTTTTAAAATTTTGGTTATGTTTGGGGGGGAAACCCCCCTTTTTTTTTTTTTCCCCCCCGGGGTTTGGGGGAAAATTAAAGGCCCCCCCCCGGGGGGGGAAATTTATTTCCCCCCCCCCTTTTTTAAAATTTTTTTTTTTGGGGGTTTTTAAAAAAGGGGGGGGTTTTTTTTTTAAAAAAAAAAATTTTTTAAATTTTAAACCCCCCCCCTTTTTTTTTTTTTTTTCCCCCCCCCTTTTTTTTAAATTTAAATTTTAAAAAAATTCCTTTTTTTTTTTTTAAATCCCCCCCAAATTTTTTTTAAAACCCCCCCCCCCCTTTTTTTTAAAACCCCCCCCCCTTTTTTTAAGGTTAAAAAAAACCCCCTTTTATTTTTTTTTTTTTTTTTTTTTTTTTTAAAAATTTTTTTTTTCTCCCCCAAAAAAAATTTTTAAAAACCCCCCCCAAAAAAAATTTTTTTGGGTTTAAAAAATTTTAATTTTTTTTCCCTTTAATTTTTTTTTTTTTTTGGGGGGGAAAAAAATTTTTGGTTTTTTTTTTTGTTTTTTTTCCCCAAAATTTTTTGGCCCCAAAATTTTTTTTTCCCTTAATTTTAAAAATTTTTCCCCCGGTTTTTTTTTTACGCTTTATTGAGTGGTTTTTTTTTTCCCCAAACCTTTTTTTTTTAAACCCTTTGGAAAACCCTTTTTTTTTTTTTTTTTGTCTTCCCGGGGGAAATTTTTTTTAAAATTTGGGGTCGCTTTTTCTCTGGGTGGGGAAAAAAATTTTTTTTTTCCTTGGCCCCGGGTTTTTTTTTAAAAAGGGGGAAAAAAAGGGGGAAAAGGGGGGGAGGGGGGGGGGGCCCCCTTTTTTTAAAAGGGTTTTTTTTCCTTTTCCCCCGGGTTTTTTTTTTTTAAAATTTTTTTTTTTTTTTTCCGGGTTTTTGGGATTTCCCCTGGGCCCCCCAAAAGGGTTTTTCCCTTTTTTGGGTTTATTAAAAAAAAAAATTTGGGAAGGGAAATTTTTAAGGGGGGGGGGGAAAAAATTTTTTTTGGAAAAAGGGGGGTTTTCCCCCTTTTTCCCCAAAAAACCCCCTTTTAAAAGGAAAAAAAAGGGGGGGGGGGGGGGGGGGTTTTTAAGGGGGGAAAAATTTTTGGGGCCCAAAAAAAAACCCCCCCCCAATTTCCCCCAAAACCCCCTGCCCCAAAAACCCCCCAAACCCCCAAACCCTGCCCCCCCCCCCCCCCAAAACCCCCCCCCCCTTAAAAAAACCCCCCCCCCCCCCCCCCCCCCCCCCCCAAAACCCCAAAATAAACCCCCCAAAAAATCCCCCTTTTCCCCCCCCCCCAAACCCTTTCCCCCCTCCCCCCCCCCAAAAAAAAAACCCCCCAAAAAACCCCCCCTTTTAAAAAACCAAAAACCCCCCCCCCCAAAAAAACCCCCCCTTTTCCCCCCAAACCCTTTTTAAACCCCCCCAAAAACCCCCCAAAAAAATTTTTAAAAAAAAAAAAATTTTTAAAAAAAAATTTTTTTTTAAAAAAAAATTTTTTTTCCCCCCCCCCAAACCCCCAACCCCCCCCCACCCCCCCCCAAAAAAAAACCCCCCTTTCCCCCCCCACCCCCAAAACCCCCCCCCCCCAAAAAACCCCCCCCCCCCACCCCCAACCCCAACCCCCCCACCCCCCACCAACACCAAAACCCCCCCCCAACCCCCCCAAAACCAACACCACCCCACCCCCCCAAAACCCAAAACCCCACCCCCCCCCCAACCCAAACCCCCCCCCACAAACCCCCAAAAACCCCCCCCCCCTTTTTAAACCCCCCCCCTTTCCCCCCCCCTTCCCCCCCCTCCCCTTTTTCCCCCCCCCCCCCCCCCCCTTCCCCCCACCCCCCCCCCCCCCCACCCCAAAAACCCCCCCCCCCCAACCCCTTTAAACCCCCCCCCCCAAAAAACCCCCCCAAAAACCCCAAAAAACCCCCCCCTTCCAACCCCCCCCCCCAAAAAAAAAAATCCCCCCCTTTTTCCCCCCCCCCAAACCCCCCCCCCCCATCCAAAACCCCCCAAAAAAAAACCCCCTCCCCCCTTTCCCCCCCCCAAAATTCCCCCAAAAAAAAAAAAAATAAACCCCCCCCCCCAAAATTTTTCCCCCCCCTCCCCCCCCAAAAAATTTTTTTCCCCCC
Organism: Cherax quadricarinatus; assembly: GCF_026875155.1. NCBI lineage: Eukaryota > Metazoa > Arthropoda > Malacostraca > Decapoda > Parastacidae > Cherax > Cherax quadricarinatus. The sequence continues at coordinate 33,289,557 of NC_069460.1, read as the reverse complement.
CCCCCCCAAAAAAACCCCCAAAACCCCCCCCCCCCCCCCAAAAAAAAGGGGGGGGGCCCCCCCCCCCCCCCTTTTTTAAAAAAAAAAAAAAAAAAATTTTTTTTAAAAAAAACCCCCCTTAAAAACCCCCCAAACCCCCAAAAAAAACCCCCCCCAAAAAAAACCCCCCCCCCCCTCACCCCCCCCAAAAAAACCCCCCCCCCCCCCAAAAAAATTAACCCCCCCAAAACCCCCTTTTTCCCCCCCCCTTTAAATTTTTTTTAAACCCCCCCCCCCCCAAACCCCCCCTTTAAACCCCCCAAACCCCCCCCAAAACCCCCCCCAACCCCCCCAAAAAAAAAACCCCCAAAACCCCCCCAAAAAATTTTTAAACCCCCCCCCCCTTCCCCCAAACCCCCCCAACCCCAACCCCCCCCCCAAAAAAATTCCCCCGAAACCCCAAAAAAAAAAAAACCCCCCCCCCCTTTAAAAACCCCCCCCCCCCACCCCCCCCAAACCCCCCCCCCCCCAAACCCCCCCCCCCCAAAAAAAACCCCCCCCCCCCCAATTTCCCAAATTTCCCCCCCCCAAAAAAAACCCCCCCCCCCCCCCTTTTTCCCCCCCCTTCCCCCCCAAAACCCCCCCCCCCCCCCCCAAAAAAAAAAAACCCCCCCCCCCCTTTTCCCCCCCCCAAAAAAAAAACCCACCCAACCCAAAAAACCCCCCCCCCCCAAAAAAAAACCCACCCCACACCCCCCATCCCAAAAACCCCAATTTAAATCACAACGACCTCAACACCCCCCACATCACAATACACACCCTCCATTCCACTCCAAACTTCAAGGTCACCTACTAAATTCATTGGGCCCCTTTTAAACCCCCAATTCCCCCCTCCGCCTATTTCCCATAAACCTTTCCCACTGGCCTTCCCCCCTTTTCCTCGAAATTTACCACTCAACTCGGTACCTCTCAGCTCTTTCTTGGACTAAAACCTTCATTTTCCCCCCAAATTCATACGGAATTCCACCTGGGTTCCCATTAATTTTCATCCCTGGGAAAAGGTCCCAAGCTCATTTTACGACCACCTCTAGCCACCTTACTCATTTAAATTTTACCCCTCCAGTTTCTTTTTTGGCTATAAGCCTTAGAGGGCTTTCTTTAAAACTCATAGTTCTTAAATTTCAATTCACCTAAACTTCATTTCCCCTCGAACTTCGAAATTCATTTTCCAGCTTATTCAGCCCTAACCAGTTATTGTCGCCAACGACTTTTTTCCCCCTATCAGATCGTCACCCTTTTCCCCTATTTGGTTTCCCATGGATCCCAAGGTTCCTACTGGCAACTTCATATGCACCAGGCTAACTTCTTAATGTCACTGACCACTTATATTACCCCATGCAACTAGTATCCCCCCCAACTTCAAAGTAGCCTAGCTCAATTCAGTTCCCGTAAGGCAATTATATTCCCCGACTGAGTTGGGGCCCCGAACTTAAATTTCACCGTTTCCTTTTATGTCCCCCGCAACTTTTTCCCCCCCACTAAATTTCCCAACTGCACTCATTGCCCTCTGGCACTCGGGTTCACCTTCTAAACTCAGATTTCACCTTGACGCAAACCATTTCCTTTTCCCTCAAAATAAACCCAAATTTAAAATTTCCCCTATTTTTAAATTACACTCAAAAGTTACCCAATTTCCAGCTTCTATTTAAAAATAAATTTTAATTTTTTTTTCATTTTAAAAAAAATTTTTTAAAAAAAATTTTTTTTTTTTAAAAACTTTTTAAAATTAAAAAATTTTTTTGTTCAACACATCCCTCCCCCAAACCCAATTTCCCTGACCCACCCCAAATTCCCACTAACTTAAAAACCTCACCCAATTTTCACCAAAACTCCCCCATAAACCCCCCCTTTTCCATACCCCTTTCACCCCCTCAAACCCCCCTTTCCCAAACCCCCCCTTATCCCCCCCCCCTATTTAAAATTCCCACCCCACCGGAATTTTAAAACCCCCCCCCTCCAATTCCCCCTTTCCCCCAATTCAAAATCCCCCCAACCCCAAACCCACCCTTTAAAACCCCCCCAACCACCACTCCCCCTATAAAAACTCTTCACCAAACCCCCCCCTTAAAACCCCCCCCCCCAAAAAAACCCCACCCAACCCCACCCCCCTTTCCCCTCCCCTAAAATCCCTTACCCCAACCCAAACCCACCTACCCCCCAAATTTCCCACTTTTTTCCCACCTCAAACTCCACCCTATTCCACCTAAACCCTCAAAAACCCCCCACCTACATTATCCCCCCCTTAAACCTTCAAATTTAAAACCAATTAAATTCCTTAATTCCCAATCTATTCACCCATTCCCCTTTAAACTTAAAGCACCTCCTTTAAACCTTCCCCAACCCCCCTCCCCCAAATTACCCATTCCCCTGAACCCAAACACCATCCCCTCCCCCACAACCCCATTCAAACACCTTTCAAATTTAATAAACCCCTCCCAACCCCAAAAACCAACCCCAACCCCCCTTTCACCCCCCAAACCCTCCCCACTTCCCTATCCGTAACTCCCACTCCAAACCCTCTAAACATAAACCAAAATTTCACCAATAACGACTCATTAAAAAACCCCCCCCAAAAACCAAAACCCCACCCCCCCCCCAAAAACCAAAAAACCCCCTAAAACCCAACTAAAACAGCCCCAAACCATTTTACCCCCCTTTTTAAATTAGCCCACCATCCACCCCATAACACCACCACTCGACCCCCCCCCCGCAACCCCCAAAACCCCCCCAATCTTTCCCCCACTCCCCCCCCCAAATAAACCCTCCCCCAACCCCAAAAACTCTCCAAGCCCAATCCCCCATTAAACTCTTTCCACCCCTCACCTTCAAATTACCCCCCCCCCCTCCCCCAAGCCACTAAATCCCCCCAACCCAAAAATTTCGCCAACCAATCCCCCCCAATGGGAACCCCCTAAATTTACTCACTCACCCCACCCGACTCACCCACACCCAAACCCCCCTTTCCCCTCCCACCCCACCCCCACTCCAACTCCCCTTCCCCC
>NC_069460.1:33255333-33286016 GCF_026875155.1 Cherax quadricarinatus | reverse complement strand
TGAACTACTGAAGTCTGCCAGCTCAGGCTGACACTACTGAAGTCTGCCAGCTCAGGCTGACACTACTGACGTCTGCCAGCTCAGGCTGACACTACTGAAGTCTGCCAGCTCAGACTGACACTACTGAAGTCTGCCAGCTCAGGCTGACACTACTGAAGTCTGCCAGCTCAGGCTGACACTACTGAAGTCTGCCAGCTCAGACTGACACTACTGAAGTCTGCCAGCTCAGGCTGACATTACTGAAGTCTGCCAGCTCAGGCTGACACTACTGAAGTCTGCCAGCTCAGGCTGACACTACTGACGTCTGCCAGCTCAGGCTGACACTACTGAAGTCTGCCAGCTCAGGCTGACACTACTGAAGTCTGCCAGCTCAGGCTGACACTACTGAAGTCTGCCAGCTCAGGCTGACACTACTGAAGTCTGCCAGCTCAGGCTGACACTACTGAAGTCTGCCAGCTCAGGCTGACACTACTGAAGTCTGCCAGCTCAGGCTGACACAGTTTAACACCATGTACCAGCATCAGCCTGTGTGAGGGAACATGACACGGAAACAGTTTTTTCCTCATTGTATAACTATTGTATTATATAGAATAGCAGCGCACTGCTGATGTATGAGTTTTTTTTTTTAATGAAAAAATGCTTCTCCCCTTGAACCCTCCCCTTTCTCCCACTCATATATCCCTCCCCTATATCCTCCCACACCCACACCCCTCCTCCCCCCTCTTGCTCCCCTCCCACCTCCTCTCTTCCTTAGTGAACGCGAGTAGGGGTGACGCGCAGCTTTTAAACGGCTGCTATACATCATACACCAGGATAAAAACAGTAGGGGGGTAAGGGAGGGGAGGAGTGTATGGAAGGGTCAGTCTTGTAGGAGGGGGGGACGGAGGTCCTCTATTCTTCACCCCTGCCACTATTATCTTATCTCCTGAAGAGGACCTACTTCACAAGCTGAGGACGAAATGAAGGGAGCGGGTGGGTAGGAGATAGATAGGAGTTGAAGGGATGAGGAGGAGATGGAAAAGGATAGAGGGGATGGGGAGAGGATAAAAGGTGTGAGGAGGGAGTAATGGTGGTGGGGAGAAACTTGACAGGGGTGATGGGGTGTTATTGTGGTGGGAGAAGTATGATGATGTGTCAGGGAGATATGACTTTGTTGCACGGAAATTGGAGAGGTAGCATATACATTGTGATGGAATAAAAGAAAGATGGCGGGAAAGAGTGTGAGGGAGGGAAGGGGAGGGGGGGATGGAAGGGGGAGGGGGGATGGAAAGAGGAGGGGGAGAAATGAAGAAGCAGGACTCACAGTATGATTTATGGAGGTTTTTTTTAGTATGACTGTGATGATGGGAGGGTTGTGGTGATGGTGTTGGTGATGGTGGAGGGTGTGGTGATGGTGTTGGTGATGGTGGAGGGTGTGGTGATGGTGTTGGTGATGGTGGAGGGTGTGGTGATGGTGTTGGTGATGATGGAGGGTTGTGTGGTGATGGTGTTGGTGTATGGTTGGGAGGGTGTGGTGATGGTGTTGGTGATGGTGGAGGTGTGGTGTGTGTGTGATGGGTTGGTTGATTGGTGGAGGGTGTGGTGATAGTGTTGGTGATGATGGAGGGTGTGGTGATAATGTTGGTGATGGTGGAGGGTGTGGTGATGGTGTTGGGTGGAGGGTGTGGTGATGGTGTTGGTGATGGTGGAGGGTTGTGGTGATGGTGTTGGTGATGGTGGAGTGTGTTGGTGATGGTGGAGGGTGTGGTGATGGTGTTGGTGATGGTGGAGGGTGTGGTGATAATGTTGTGAGGTGGAGGTTGTGGTGATGTTTGGTGGGTGTGGAAAGGGTTTTGTTTATGGTGTTGGTGAGTGGAGGTGTGGTGATGTGTTGGGGATGGGGGAGGTGTTTTGATTGGTGTTGGTGATGGTTTGGGGTGTGTGGGGTTATGTTGTGATGGTGGAGGGTGTGAGGAATGTTGTTTTATTTAAGGTGAGGGTGTGGTATTGTTTGGGGTGAAGTTGTGAGTGAGGTTTGGAGTGGAGGGTTTTGTGTATTTTTGGTATGGTTAGGGTGTGTGAGTTGGTATGGTGGAAAAAGGTTTGTTTATGGTATGTGATTATTTTTATGTTTGATTGATTTATTATTATTTGTTTAGGGGGTTTGAAATTTTTTTTTATTTAAAAATTTTAAAAATTTTTTATTGGGGGGTTGGTATTTTGGGGGGAGGGTTTGGTTAAAATTTTTTTAAAAAAATTTTTTTAGGGAAAATTGGGTGGGGTTTTTTAGGAAAGGGGGAAAAAATTTTTATTGTTTTTTGATATTTTTTTTGATATTTATCATATAATAAATCATTTTTAAATTATATTTTTAGATCCTAATATCTTAGTATAGGGATGAAAGTATAAATCTTTATTTAAATCATTATCATTTATTAGATAAATGATTTTATAATTAAAATTTATTTAACATTAAAATTTACCTTTTTGAATTACATTAAATAAAATTTTTATAAAACTTTAATTTAAAAAAAATATTCCCAAAAATTTTATTGAAAAAATAATTTTTAAAAAAAAATAAAATTATTTTTTTAAAAATTTATAATTTAATATTCTGATTAAATTCATTTAAAATATTTTATAATTTAAAAATTCTTATATATCCAAATATTTATTTTTTTAAATATATTTATTTTAATTTATCATTTTTTTATCTTTTAACCAAATTATATAATTTTTTTTAAAAATTAAAATTTTTAAAATCCAAAATTTTCATTTCTTAAAATCCATAAATTTTTATTTACCTTTTTAAACTTAAATCATTGATTTTATCTTAATTTGAAGTACATATGTATAAAAGTTTTTTAAAAAATTTTTTATACGTATTAAATTAAAAGTTTTAAATTTCATTATAATTTTAAACTTTTTTAAAAAATTATTACTTTAGGTTTTTTAAAAATTTTTAATTATACCAAAATTAATTACTATATATATAGAAACATTTCTAATATTTTAAAAAATTCATTTCTTTTAATAGATTTTATCATTTTTAAAATTTTTTAATTTTTTTTTTACTTAAATTTATTTTATAATAAATTTTATTATATACTTGAAAATTTATCTTTATATTTAGATTATCATATTTTATATGTTTTTTCCCCTTTTTTTTATTTTTATAAAAATTTTAATAATTATTTTAAAAAACTTATAAAATTTTAAATTTAATTATTATGGGGCTTTTTAAATTAAATTTTTTATTTTTTTTAAAAGTATTTTTTGGGCCCCTTTTTTATGTTTTTGTCGGGAGTATTTTTTATTATTGTTAATATTTGTTTATTTATTTAGGGATAGTTTTTATTTGATTAATTTAATTTTTTTAAGTATTTTATGTTTTAATTTTTCCCTTTTTCTTTTATTTATTTTTTTTTTTTATTTTAAAATTTATTTTTTTTTTTCATATCTTTCCATAATACTTGGGGGATTAAATTTTGGTGTTTTGGGGTTTTTATTTTGGGGGGGTTTTTGGTGATGGTGTTGTTTATTGAGGGGTTTTGGTTTTAAATTTTGGGTTTTTGGGGGGGGGTTGGTGATTTTTATTGGAGGGTCTTTTTTTTATAATTTTGGGATGGGGGGGTTTTTATATTTTTTTGGGTTTTTTTTGGAGGGTGGGTGATTTGGGTTTTTTATTAGGGTTTGGTGTGGTCTGTTTTATTTGGGGGGTGTGGTATGTGTTTATTTGGTGAGGTTGTTATTTGTTGGTGATGTACGAATTTTTTTTTGGTGATGGTGTTGTGATTGGGGAAAGGGTTTGATGTTTTTTATTGGAAGGTTTGTTTTTTTTTGTTTAAAGTAATTTGTGAAAATCATGTTTTATTTGTGAATTGTTTGATTTGTTGGTATTAGTTGTTTCATGTTTGTGATTTTATGCGGATTTTTTGATGGTGTTTTTATTGAGGGTTGTATTGGTGCAAATTTTGATGATTTTGGTGAGGGTTTTTTATTTGAAGTGTTGTCAAAACACCATACGTTCCATAAACACCATACCCCCCCAACCCCCAAACCCCCCCACAATCACTACCATCACAACCCCACCCCCCCCCCCCAGAATCACAACCAATCAACCTTTAAAAAGTTGAAAGCCCCAAAATTCGAGTCAGAGGGAATCCCAGCAGTTGCACAACCCATCAACCCTGGGTTCCACAAAGACGCTCCTGCCTCTCACAATAAACCGAACCCATCACATGGCTTGGAAATACGGAAGAAAGCTAACCGCAGTTATAGTACACACTGACAATGCAAAGCCTTTTGGGAAGTGCACCATACCTGGAGGTTACCTGGAGGTTATTCCGGGGGTCAACGCCCCCCGCGGCCCCCGGGCCACGACCAGCCTCCCGATGGATCAGGGCCTGATCAACTAGGCTGTTACTGCGGCCCCACGCAGTCCGACGTACGAGCCCCAGCCCGGCTGATCCGGGACCGACTTTAGGTATCTGTCCAGCTCTCTCTTGAAGGCAGCCAGGGGTTTATTGGCAATTCCCCTAATGCTTGATGGGAGGCTGTTTTAACAGTTTTTTGGGGCCCCCGGACACTTATGGTGTTTTCCCCTTAGTGTACCAATGGCGCCCCTACTTTTTATTGGCGGCATTTTGCATCGCCTGCCCAGTCTTTTACTTTCGTAGGGAGTGATTTCTGTGTGCAGATTTGGGACCATTCCTTCCAAGATTTTCCAAGTGTAGATTATGATATATCTCTCCCTCCTGCGTTCCAACGAGTACAAGTCAAGTGCTTCCAAGCGTTCCCAGTAGTTAAGGTGCTTGACAGAACTTATACGTGCAGTAAAGGATCTCTGTACACTCACCATGGGGTGATGCATGCAAAATGCTTGCGAAAGAATAACTGGAGAGGAGGGCAGATATTTAACTTCCTAACTAATAGTTCCCAAAGGGCAGTAGTAAACAGAGTAAAATCAAGGACTGCTACAGTAAAGAGCTGTGTCCCCCCCCCCCTCCATCCAGCACGGTACTCGTCCCACTTCTCTTTCTCAGTCTCATATCTGACATAGACAAGGACATGTAAGGGACCAGGAACTGTAGACGGTACTAGAACTTGTATGCGAGTGCCACCCAGAGAAGACACAGCGATCCTCTAAGCTGATATACACCAAGTCTTCCTGCTGGTAACTGACAACACTATGATGTGCAATGAGAAAAAATCAGTGACTGCATTCCGGAAGGACTTGAGTAAATAAAAACAGGATTGGGGTACAAGACAAACTCAAACCACTCAATAAAGCGTAATTCTAATGTAAGAGACCTGGGAGTGATAATGTCAGATCTAACGTTCAAGGACATAACAATGTTATTGCAGCTGCAAGGAAAATATTAGGTTGGATAACAAGAACATTCAACACAAGAGATATCAAGCCAATGATGATACTCTTCAAGTCACTCCTTCAAGACAGGCGAAATTTCAAAACTGTAAAGTGTACAGAGAACCGTCATAGCTTGTATAGACTCAGTTAAGCACTTAAATTATTGGGAGCAGCTGAAGTCCCTCGAACTGTGCTCATTAGAACGTAGACGAGAAAGATACAAGATAATTTACACCTGGAAAATACTGTAAGGATGGGTACAATCTACACCTAGAAAATACTGGAGTGATTGGTATAATCTATACCTGGAAAATACTGGAGGGATTGGTATAATTACACCTGGAAGATATTGGAGGGACTGGTATAATTACATCTGGAAGATACTGGAGGGATTGGTACAATTTACACCTGGAAAATACTGGAGTGATTGATACAATTTACATCTGGAAAATACTGGAGTGATTGATACAATTTACACCTGGAAAATACTGGAGTGATTGGTACAATTTACACCTGGAATATATTCATTCCATTATACATAAGGGAAATTTTCACCCACTCCCCTGGCTGTCTTCGAGAGGGAACTCAGCAGATTCCTCAGCCAGGTTGTGGTGCACACGTTGGACTGAGTGCGGCGGGTACTAACAGCCTGAGCTATCAGGCCAACAACCAGGAGGCCTGGTCTGGCACCAGGCCGCGATGGCGATGATCTAGAGTTTCTAGAGGTACAGGTAACCATCACAACCACAACTATCATCACAACCATCGCAAACATCACAGCCACAACTGCCATCACAATGAGACATCACAACCACAACTATCATCACAATCAACTATCACAACCACAATTACCATTTTTCAACCAAACACAAACACAACCAATACAATCCCCAACCAAAACTATCATCACAATCAAAACCCCACAAAACCCTCACAACCACAATTACCATTTCAACCATTCACAAACAAACCACAACCAATGCAATCGAACCACAATTTGGTATAAACCTTGGTAATAAATACCGACAAGTTGGTTAGAAAGACACGTAAGCAAAAACTATAACATATTTATTAGAAACGTTTCGGTCCCTGGAACCTTGATCAAGGTTCCAGGACCCAAAAGTTTTCTAATAAAATGTTAAAAGTGTTTGCTTACGTGTCTTTCTAAACCAGAACCACAATTTACCATTACAACCATCACAGCCAAAATTATCATTACAACCATCACAACCACAACCAATTTCAACCCAGCCATCACAATCACAGCCATCACAACCACAGCCATCACAAAAAACAACCGTCACAACCACAACCAATGCAACCACCCGCCATCACAAACCCCAGCCATCACAACCACAACCATCACAACCACAACCAATGCAACCACAGCCATCACAATCACAGCCATCACAACCACAGCCATCACAACCACAACCCTCACAACCACAACCATCACAACCACAACCAATGCAAAACCACAACCATCACAACCACAACCATCACAGCCACCGCCATCACAAAACCCCCAACCAATGCAAACAGCCATCACAGCCACAGCCATCACAACCATAAAACCCTCACAAACACAACCTCACAAACACAACCATAACAAACACAACCATCACAACCACAGCCATCACAACCACAGCCATCACAACCATTACAAAACACAACCAATGCAACCACAGCCATCACAACCACATCATTCACAACCACAACCATCACCACAACCCACCCTCACAACCACAACCATCGCAAAACCCCAACCATCACAACCACAACCCAATGCAACCACAACCATAACAACCACAGCCATCACAACCACAGTCATCACAAAAGACAGCCATACAAACCACAACCATCACAACCACAACCATCACAAACACAACCATCACAACCACAACCATCACAACCACAACCATCACAAACACAACCATCACAACCACAACCATCACAACCACGGGCCAATGCAACCACAACCATAACACCACAGCCATCACAACCACAGTTTATCACAACGACAGCCATCACAACCACAACCATCACAAACACAAACCCTCACACCACAACCATCACAAACACAACCATCACAACCACAACCATCACAACCACGACCAATGCAAAACCACAACCATAAACAAAACCCCAGCCATCACAACCACAGTCACACAACGACAGCCATCACGAACACAACCATCACAACCACAACCATCACAAACAAAACCCTCACAACCACAAAACCCTCACAACCACCCACCAATGCAACCACAACCATCACAATCACAACCATCACAACCACAGTCATCACAACGACAGCCATCACAACCACAGTCATCACAAAGACAGCCCCTCACAACCACAACCATCACACCACCCAAACCCTCACAAAACACAACATCACAACCACAACCATCACAAACACAACCATCACAAAACCCCAACCATCACAACCAACGACCAATGCAACCACAACCATCACAATCACAACCATCACAACCACAGCCATCACAACCACAACCATCACAACACAACCATCACAACCAACGACCAATCAACCAAACCATCACAACCACAGCCATCACAACCACAACCATCACAACTACAACCATCACAACCACACCATCACAACCACAACCCTCACAACCACAACCATCACAACCATAGCCATCACAACCACAACCATCACAACCATAGCCATCACAACCACAACCATCACAACCACGACCAATGCAACCACAACCATCACAATCACAACCATCACAACCACAGCCATCACAACCACAACCATCACAAACACAACCATCACAAACCACGACCAATGCAACCACAACCATCACAACCACAGCCATCACAACCACAACCATCACAACTACAACCATCACAACCACAACCATCACAACTACAACCATCACAACCACAACCATCACAACCACAACCCTCACAACCACAACCATCACAACCATAGCCATCACAACCATAACTATCATCACAATCAACCTCACAACCACAACCATCACAACTCAACCATCACAACCACAAATAATCACAATCAACCTCACAACCCACAACCACAATTAACATTACCAACATCACAAACACAACCATCACAACCACAACCCTCACAACAACAACCATAACTTCATCACAATCAACCCTCACAACCACAACCATCACAACCACAATTAACATACCAACATCACAAACACAACCATCACAACCACAACCATCACAACCACAACCCTCACAACTACAACCATAACTATCATCACAATCAACCCTCACAACCACAACCATCACAACCACAATTAACATTACCAACATCACAACCACAACCATCACAACCACAAATATATTCACGATCAACCTCACAACCACAACCATCACAACCACAATTAACATTACCAACATCACAAACACAACCCTCACAACCACAACCATCACAACCACAAACGTGCTACTCCCCCCCACCCTCGCCACCTGCCACCCGCCGCCCGCCGCCTGCCGCCCGGAGACACCGTTCCTGGTGGCGGGTGCCTCGTAGCTATTTATTAAGCGTCGTCAACTTTGGAATGGGTAAAAAATCCGACGTAATTTTGACTAATTTAATCGCGAGCCTCGTATTCAACCAACCGATTGGAAAATTTTCTGGGGTCTGATTAAATTCTCAGCCCAGAATTTTTGTTGAAGGTAATTTTCTCAAGACTCGTAACTCCTCCTCTTCATCCTCCTCCCCCCTCCCCCTCTCCTCCTCTTCCTACCCCTTCCTTCTCCTCCTCTTCCTCCCCCTCCTCCTCTTCATCCTCTTCCTCCTCTTCCTACCCCTCCTCCTCTTCCTCCTACCCCTCCTCCTCTTCTTCCTGTTCCTACCCCTCCTCTTCTTCCTCCTCATTCTTCTTTCCTCATCCTCGTCCTCTTCCTCATTCTATTCTTCCCCACCACCACCATCACCATCACTACCACCACCACCATCACTACCACCACCACCATCACTACCACCACCACCATCACTACCACCACCACCATCACCATCACTACCACCACTACCATCACTACCACCACCACCATCACTACCACCACCACCATCACTAACACCACCACCATCACTACCACCACCACCATCACCATCACACCACCACCACCATTACTGCCACCACCACCATCACCACCACCACCACCATCACCACCACCACCACCACCATCACCACACCACCACACCATCACCACCACCACCATCACTATCACCACCACCACCACCATCACTACTACCACCACCACCATCACAATCACTACCACCACCACCATTACTGCCACTACCGCCATCACCACCATCACCACCACCACAACCACCACCACCACCACCACCACCACCACCACCATCACTACCACCATCACTACCACCACCTACCATCACCACCATCACCATCACCATTACTGTCACCATCACCACACCACCACCATCACACCACCATCACCTACCACCACCACCACCACCACTATCACTACCACCACTACCATCACCACCACCACCATCACCACCATCACCATCACCACCATCACCATCACCATTACTGCCACCATCACCACCACCACCACCATCACTACCACCATCACTACCATCATCACTACCACCACCATCACCACTACCGTCACATCACCACCATCACCATCCACCATTACTGTCACCATCACCACCACCACCACCACCACCATCACTACCACCATCACTACCACCACCACCACCACCACTATCACTACCACCACTACCATCACCACCACCACCATCACCACCATCACCATCACCATCACTGCCACCATCACCACCACCACCACCATCACTACCACCATCACTACCACCATCACTACCATCATCACTACCATCATCACTACCGTCACCATCACCACCACCCACACAACAGACACCATTTTTCAAGTGATTCAAGTCATGGGTCGAATATTAATTTATAAGAAGGTGAAGTGATTGAGATACTTGTGTATATTCCTCAGATCAGAAATAATCGATGCCTTGGCTTCACACTTGACACCAGCGCTCAAAGTATATATAAGCAAGAATTACCTGCAATCTGTCTTTCTGCAGTTGATCAAATGGCTGACCTTTGTTTTATAGTTGAGCAGTACAGTTGTGGAGTGACTCTGGTGAATAATTCAAGTACCTGACTTTATGTTGGGGTATAAGCAGCCTTTACTATTGCGTCTTAGTTAAGACAAACCAACCACTAACTAGGGAGTTGCAACACTCAGCTCTTTGTATAGAGGAAGAGCACCCAGCTCTTTGTATAGATGAGTACCCAGCTCTTAGAATAGAGGATCACCCAGTTCTTAGTATAAAGAGCACCCAGCTCTTCGTATAAAGGAACACTCAGCTCCTTGTATAGAGAAGAAACACCCAGCTCCTTTTATAGAGAAGGAGCACCCAGCTCTTAGTAAAGCAAGGGAGCAGTCACCTTTCTTTTGCAGCGCAGCTCAGCAGCTTCACCTCACACACTGAGGGACCGGGGTTCGATCTCCGGACGAGTGGGAAACGTTGGGTATGTTTCCTTAACACCTGCTGCCTCTGTTCACTTAGCAGTAAGTAGGTACTTGGATATTATCCAGCTGTTGTGGGTTGCATGCTTGGAACGAGGATTAAAGGACTCAAGTTGAAATAAGCCAGTTTGATGGCATGGCTTTATTGGGTTATTCTGGATTACTAACCATCTGGGTTAATAAGGTGGCTTGTGTGTACATCGTGGAAACAAAAGCTAGTTATATTTTCTGCCATATTACATAACGCGAGGTCGGCTGTAGACCTCAGGTAATGAAAGGTGTTAGACTGAGGTAGGAGACGTTAGTAGGTCGCTGAGGTTGTCTTCAGGAAGGTCATCTTCAAGTGTAGGGGGGGAGGGTAGGCACGTGAGAGACAAGCTACATATGTTTACATTTGGTAGTTACTGCGGCGTGGTGTAGGTGGCACCACTGCTGTACAAACATCAACACATGCTCACTTCTTGCCGGCTACGGCACTGTTTCACGGCAAGCCTCTCGCTCTATGAACCACTTCTCCTGCAATCAACGCAAAGGGAATCCTGTACAACCATTTTCCTGTAGTTAACAGTAAGAGAAACTTCTACAACCACTTTTTCTGCAGTCAACGAGAAAATAAACCTCTATAATCCTTTTTCCTTCAGTCACCAATAAGAGAACGTTCTGTAGCCAATTTTACTGCAGTCAATAGGAAGGGAAACGTTTTAGTAAACTTGGAGTACATTCAAGAAAAAAATGAAATTTTTTTCTTTTAGAAGAAGGACCTCTGCCCGACCCTCATACCTGCAGCAGCAGATGTCGCGAGGACACACGCAAATCTCCGTCGCGAGGACACACGCAAATCTTCGTCGCGAGGACACACGCAAATCTTCGTCGCGAGGACACACGCAAATCTCCGTCGCAGAATCTTCTTGTTAATATTTTCCCCGCGGGAAAATAACGGGAATTAATTGAAGGGGAGTCGTAAAGGCTGTGATTAATGTGTATGGAATATATTAGCTTAATGAATACCAGTGTGCGAGGGGCAGTGACATCAGCTTATGAAGACCCTTGATCGATACCTCCTTCGTAGCAGTCTCTTCCTAGACCTTTCGTGTATCCATATGTTCTTGCGCTACCCACCACAGGGTGGATATGGGGTGCACAATAAACTAGTCACTTCCGTGGCAAAATCTAATCTACCTCCACCCCATCATTTTCCACTCAGTGCCAGTCCCTTGAAGATGGTGAAGAGTTCTTCGTCCAAGGAATTAAAGCTACCCCTCACAGTCTTTGGGTCAAACTTAATTGCCACCTGTTCCCCAAATGCCGGCCACAGAACTTGAGGACACGTAAGGATTTATCGCCTATATTACCAACAACAACAACAACAACAACAATAATAATAATAATAATAATAATAATAATAGCAACAACAACAATAAAGCATTAGGTTAGTTTTAAGCTTATTTAAAAGAGCGAGAGAGAGAGAGAGAGAGATGTATCATTCTGTCTTACAAGGTCCGTTTGACTGATCTAGCAGTCATTCAGTCAGAACTAAAAATTGAACAAGAATAAATTGATCACATTATATGCATCTGGTGATCCAGTCTTGCAGATGCAATATGGCATGAAGTCGACCCACGTCATGAGGTCGACGTAGGTCGTCGAGGCGGCGTCGAGTTATTGCGTTGGAAAGTCTTATCTTCTTACGTGGGATTTTACGCTCAAAATGCTGCGCAAATTACGCGTTGTATATCACATTAATTACAGGAGAGGGAGAGGAGGAGGAGGAGGAGGGTAATTGCCTGTGTTTTATTACTCTGCAGGTTTAGGAAGTTTAATCAACTACTGATGGGTAATTAAGGATCGGTTTAGTCTCCTGGTTTAACGAGGAAAGGTAATTGGTTGATGTATGTGTGTGTGTGTGTGTGTGTGTGTGTGTGTGTGTGTGTGTGTGTGGTGTACTATCCTATTTGTACTCGCCTAATTGTGATTATAGGGTCGTTTCTCAGGTCCTGACCCTTCCTCTTGACTTGTCACTTCAGATTCACTCCCTCTTAGCCTCGTGGGCTCATGTCGTATCTATTCTTTAATATTATGCATGGAGTTTGCCTCCACTACTTCCTTACCAAAATCATTCCACTTCCCGACCACTCTGAGACTGAATAAAATAAATACTTCCTAACATCCCTGTGGCTTATCTATGTCCGGGGCCCAAGACTGTTCAACAGCCTCCCATCAAGCATTAGGGGAATTACCAATAAACCCCTGGCTGCCTTCAAGAGAGAGCTGGACAGATACCTAAAGTCAGTGCCGGATCAGCCGGGCTGTGGCTCGTACGTCGGACTGCGTGCGGCCAGCAGTAACAGCCTAGTTGATCAGGCCCTGATCCATCGGGAGGCCTGGTCATGGACCGGGCCGCGGGGGCGTTGATCCCCGGAATAACCTCCAGGTTATCTTCCAGCTGTGACCTCGAGTACCCGCTTTTCGCCTCTCAACAGTTGTCTCTCTCTACTCTTCGAGAAATTTCCCTGAGTATTTTGTTTGTTAGTATTACGTGTTCCCTGTCCCCCAATGTCTGTAGGTCCAGTTCCGTTAGTTTCTCTTCATTGATCATGACCCTTAATTCAGGAACAAGCCTTGTTGTAATCTGCTGCACTTTTTCCATTTTTTAACATGCTTTTTAAGGTGAGGATTCCATATTGGTGCTGTATACTCGAAGATGGACTTAACGTATGTATGTTGTATAAAGGGTCTGGAATGAATATTTCTTGATATTCCTGAAGGCTACTCTTAGATTTGCTATACGAGCATTGGCTGCAGAGATTATTCGGCTGATGTGAGCCTTTGGCGTTATATTGGGCACTATACTCTCCCTGAAGTCTGTAGCCTCTGTCTCCCTAGTCTGTACCACGTTCCCCAGTCGTCATGGCGTTTGTGACACAGGGTTTTCCTTTCCTGAAATCGTGCGGGTTGTCGTTTATAAGCTTGTTTCTTTCTAGGTACTCCACCACTTTTATCCTGATAATCTTCTCCATGACTTTGCATGCTATACGCGTCAGTGACACTGGTCTGTAGTTTAATGCCTCGTGTCTGTCTCCTTCTTAAAAATTGGGACTACATTTGCCATCTTCCATACCTCGGGTAGTTGCCCAGTTTCAATGGATATGTTGAAGATTTTTGTTTCTGGCACACACAGCGT
Organism: Cherax quadricarinatus; assembly: GCF_026875155.1. Lineage (NCBI taxonomy): Eukaryota > Metazoa > Arthropoda > Malacostraca > Decapoda > Parastacidae > Cherax > Cherax quadricarinatus. The sequence goes on along the minus strand of NC_069460.1, from coordinate 33,271,941 downwards.
CTCTGCTCTTTCTCTAAGGACCCATGGAGAGATGTCCGGTCCCACCACCTTTGAGGTATCAAGTTCATATAGCAGCTTCTACACCTCCTCCTCGGTTGTGTGTATTTCAAACAGCACTTGTTGGTGTACTTCCCTGTTCTGACTACCTGGAGTCCTTCCTGTCTCTACTGTAAATACTTCTTTAAATCTCATGTTGAGCTCCTCACATACTTCTTGGTCGTTTGTTGTGAACTCCCCACCTTCCTTCCTTAGCCTGATTACCTGGTCCTTGACTGTTGTTTTCCTTCTGATGTGGCTGTACAACAGCTTCGGGTCAGACTTGACTTTCGATGCTGTTATTTTCGTATTGTCGCTGAACCTCCCTTCTTATCTGTTCATATTCGTTTCTGGCTCTTAACTAATCTCTTCAATTTTCCTGGGTCCATTGTCTTCTGTACTTTTTCCATTCTCTAGTACACTTAGTTTTTGCCTCCCTACACTTTTCGGTGAACCAAGGACTCATTCTGGTCTTCCCATTATTTCTGTTGCCCTTGGAACAACCCTCTCCTCTGCTTCCTTGCATTTTGTTGTCACGTAGTCCATCATTTCTTTTACTGGTTTTCCTGCCAATTCTTTTTTTCCCACTGAACGTTTGCAGGTAGTTCCTCATGCCTGTGTAGTTTCCCCTTTGTAGTTTGACTTCTCCTGTCTTATTCCTGCTAACCTCTCCACTTGTAGCTCAACTATGTATTCAAAGCACAGAGCCACATGATCACTAGCTCCAAGGGGCCTTTCGTACGTGATATCCTCGTTGTCCGAACTACTGAAGGTGAATACTAGGTCCAGTCTTGGTGGTTCATCCTCATCTCTCTCTCTGAATATGTCCCTAATATGTTGATGCATGAGGTTTTCCAGTACCACATCCATCATCTTGGCTCTCCATGTTTCAGGGCCTCCATGGGGCTCCAGGTTTTCCCAGTCAATCTCCTTGTGATTAAAATCACCTCGGCTAGTGTGTCTACCATTGCTCTGTTGCTCTCTTCGTATTCTTCTCTTGGCCTCCTGTACTTCTGTGGCAGGTTGTACATCACTGCAGTTACCACCTTCGGGTTCACAGCCTGGATTGCTCCTACTATGTAGCCGCTTTCGCCCATTCCATCTATTCCTTCCATTTCCTGAAATTCCCATTAGTTTTTAATGAACAATGCAACTCCTTCCCCTCTGCTCCATGTATCTTTCCTCGGGATATGATATCCGGGCAGAAAAATTGCATCTGTTATCATTCTGTTGAGTTTCATTTCTGTGGGTGCTATTATGTCTGGGGATGTCTCCTTGCTTCTTTCATGTCACTCCTCACATTTATTTCTTATTCCGTCTGCATTTATATACCAAACCTTCAACTTCTTTTCTAAAACTGTGGTCTGGGGTGTATGTTGGGGTTGGGAAAGTGGGAGACCTGACGAGGAACTATGGGTGGCTGCTGTGAAGGTGGAGTTTGTAATGAGGTGGGTGGTGGCATTGGGTACTGCATGTGAGTTTTGGGTTAGAATGTTTGGTTGCATTGGGGTTGTCAGGGTTGGTGGGGCTTCTGTAGGTGGTTGTGAGGGAGGGTGTATTTGATCGTCCTCCTGAGTCTATGTTCTCCTGTCCATCTCCATCTATGCCTCTCTTTCCTCCTTCGTCTTTGTACCCTCTTTTTCTGTTTCTGCCCTTCTTCTTGTGTTCTGTTGCAGTTGAGATACACCCTCCAGTACACCGACATGTCTCTTAGTTGTGCTTTCTCCTGCAGGATCCTGTTTCGTGCCGAGTCTGCCTTGAAAATAACTTTGACTGGCCGGTTTCTTCCTCTTGCAAACCCCCCTATTCTCAGAAAATTTGGCAGCAGCTGGGTCATGTCGTTTTCTACCTATTGCTTTCATGATGCTTTCAATCGCTTTTTCTCCCCTTGTCTTCTTGCTTTGTAAGTTTTCCCCTTCAACTTCTTGGAGTCCATAAACAAAGACTTATCTCTCCCCTTCATTCTTCCATTGCATATCCCTATGTATCCCCTGATTCGATTTACTTGCCTCCATTGCAGCTTTCCTTTCTTCAATCTCTTCACTATCTCTTGTCCCTGGGCCCAATGGTCTGTCATTTTTCCTTCTTAGCTTTCCCTGGGCACCGCTGTGATATCTGTTAGGGCCTCTATGTATTGCTTAGCTCTTTCATTTTCTACAGACCCCTCGATTGTTCCTGATGTTCTCTTTTTTTTCTCGGGCTCCACGATGGTGTGTGTATTATATATATATATATATATATATATATATATATATATATATATATATATATATATTATATATATATATATATATATATATATTATTTTATTATCACACTGGCCGATTCCCACCAAGGCAGGGTGGCCGAAAAAGAAAAACTCTCACCGTCATTCACTCCATCACTGTCTTGCCAGAAGGGTGCTTTACACTACAGTTTTTAAACTGCAACATTAACACTCCTCCTTCAGAGTGCAGGCACTGTACTTCCCATCTCCAGGACTCAAGTCCGGCCTGCCGGTTTCCCTGAACCCTTCATAAATGTTACTTTGCTCACACTCCAACAGTACGTCAAGTATTAAAAACCATTTGTCTCCATTCACTCCTATCAACACGCTCACGCATGCCTGCTGTAAGTCCAAGCCCCTCGCACACAAAACCTCCTTTACCCCTCCCTCCAACCTTTCCTAGGCCGACCCCTACCCCGCCTTCCTTCACTACAGACTGATACACTCTTGAAGTTTATTCTGTTTCGCTCCATTCTCTCCACATGTCCAAACCACCTCACAACCCTTCCTCAGCCCTCTGGACAACAGTTTTGGTAATCCCGCACCTCCTCCTAACTTCCAAAACTAACGAATTCTCTGCATTATATTCACACCACACATTCCTCAGACTGACATCTCCACTGCCTCCCAGCCTTCTCGCTGCAACATTCATCACCCATGCTTCACACCATATAAGAGCAATGGTAAACTATACTCTCATACATTCCCCTCTTTGCCTCCAGGACAAAGTTCTTTGTCTCCACAGACTCCTAAGTGCACCACTCACCCTTTTCCCCTCATCAATTCTATGATTCACCTCATCTTTCATAGAGCCATCTGCTGACACGTCCACTCCCAAATATCTGGAATACATTCACCTCCTCCATACTCTCTCCCTCCATCTGATATCCAATCTTTCATCACGTAATCTTTTTGTTATCCTCATAACCTTACTCTTTCCTGTATTCACTTTCAATTTTCTTCTTTTGCACACCGTACCAAATTCATCCACCAATCTCTGCAACTTCTCTTCAGAAATCTCCCAAGAGCAACAGTGTCATCAGCAAAGAGCAACTGTGACAACTCCCACTTTATGTGTGATTCTTTATCTTTTAACTCCACGCCTCTTGCCAAGACCCTCGCATTTACTTCTCTTACAACCCCATCTATAAATATATTAAACAACCACGGTGACATCACACATCCTTGTCTAAGGCCTACTTTTACTGGGAAATAATTTCCCTCTTTCCTACATACTCTAACTTGAGCCTCACTATCCTCGTTAAAAACTCTTCACTGCTTTCAGTAACCTACCTCCTACACCATACACTGCAACATCTGCCACATTGCCCCCCTATCCACCCTGTCATACGCCTTTTCCAAATCCATAAATGCCACAAAGACCTCTTTAGCCTTATCTAAATACTGTTCACTAATATGTTTCACTGTAAACACCTGGTCCACACACCCCCTACCTTTCCTAAAGCCTCCTTGTTCATCTGCTATCCTATTCTCCGTCTTACTCTTAATTCTTTCAATAATAACTCTACCATACACTTTGCCAGGTATACTCAACAGACTTATCCCCCTATAATTTTTGCACTCTCTTTTATCCCCTTTGCCTTTATACAAAGGAACTATGCATACTCTCTGCCAATCCCTAGGTACCTTACCCTCTTCCATACATTTATTAAATAATTGCACCAACCACTCCAAAACTATATCCCCACCTGCTTTTAACATTTCTATCTTTATCCCATCAATCCAGCTGCCTTACCCCCTTTCATTTTACCTACTGCCTCACGAACTTCCCCCACACTCACAACTGGCTCTTCCTCACTCCTACAAGATGTTGTTCCTCCTTGCCCTATACACGAAATCACAGCTTCCCTATCTTCATCAACATTTAACAATTCCTCAAAATATTCCCTCCATCTTCCCAATACCTCTAACTCTCCATTTAATAGCTCTCCTCTCCTATTTTTAACTGACAAATCCATTTGTTCTCTAGGCTTTCTTAACTTGTTAATCTCACTCCAAAACTTTTTCTTATTTTCAACAAAATTTGTTGATAACATCTCACCCACTCTCTCATTTGCTCTCTTTTGCATTGCATCACCACTCTCTTAACCTCTCTCTTTTTCTCCATATACTCTTCCCTCCTTGCATCACTTCTCCTTTGTAAAAACTTCTCATATGCTAACTTTTTCTCCTTACTACTCTCTTCACATCATCATTCCACCAATCGCTCCTCTTTCCTCCCGCACCCACTTTCCTGTAACCACAAACTTCTGCTGAACACTCTAACACTACATTTTTAAAACCTACCCCATACCTCTTCGACCCCATTGCCTATGCTCTCATTAGCCCATCTATCCTCCAATAGCTGTTTAAAATCTTACCCTAACTGCCTCCTCTTTTAGTTTATAAACCTTCACCTCTCTCTTCCCTGATGCTTCTATCTCCTTGTATCCCATCTACCTTTTACTCTCAGTGTAGCTACAACTAGAAAGTGATCTGATATATCTGTGGCCCCTCTAAAACATGTACATCCTGAAGTCTACTCAACAGTCTTTTATCTACCAATATATAATCCAACAAACTACTTTTCATTTTGCCCTACATCATATCTTGTATACTTATTTATCCTCTTTTTCTTAAAATATGTATTCCCTAAAAACTAAACCCCTTTCTATACAAAGTTCAATCAAAGGGCTCCCATTATCATTTACACCTGGCACCCCAAATTTAACCTACCACACCCTCTCTAAAGTTTCTCCCTACTTTAGCATTCAGGTCCCCTACCACAATTACTCTCTCACTTGGTTCAAAGGCTCCTATACATTGACTTAACATCTCCCAAAATCTCTCTCTCTCCTCTGCATTCCTCTCTTCTCCAGGTGCAACACGCTTATTATGACCCACTTCTCGTATCCAACCTTTACTTTAATCCAATAATTCTTGAATTTGCACATTTATATTCTCTTTTCTCCTTCCATAACTGATCATTCAACATTACTGCTACCCCTTTCCCTTTTCTCTAACTCTCTCAGATACTCCAGATTTAATCCCATTTATTTCCCCCACCGAAACTCCCCTACCCCTTTCAGCTTTGTTTTCGCTTAGGGCCAAAGGACCTCCAACTTCTTTTCATTCATAACATCAGCAATCATCTGTTTCTTGTCATCCGCACTACATCCACGCACATTTAAGCATCCCCAGTTTTATAAAGTTTTCTCTTCTTCTCTTTTTAGTAAAAGTCTACAGGAGAAGGGGTACTAGCCCATTGCTCCCGGCATTTTAGTCGCCTCATACGACACGCATGGCTTACGGAGGAAAGATTCTTTTCCACTTTCCCCCTATATATATTATATATATATATATATATATATATATATATATATATATATATATATATATTAAATTTTATATATATATATATATTATATATATAAAATGTTGCCGAATATGTAAAAGGTCAATTGCAAGAACTCATTAAAATTAAGCCCTTTCTGAAATTTTCTCTTATACGTTTAATGATATATTTTTTTCATTAATGTTAATGTAAACATTTTTAATTTTGCACCAAAAGTATCTCCAAAAGTATCTTAGAAAACTTACCTAACCTTATTATAACAAGAGCAATTTATTTTAGCCTAACCCAACTAAATATATTTTAAATACGTTTACAATAATTTAGTACTAAACAAACACAATCAAATATATTTTTTTCGTTAGGTTCAGAATGATTTTGGCGAAATTATTGCATTCACAAATTTTCACTTGTCCTATATGGCAAGATGAGCGTTACTATTTAAGCCAAGATCGCAAGTTCTGCCTATTCGGCACGACATATATATATATATATATATATATATATATATATATATATATATATATATATATATATATATATATATATATATATCTCACCTAATTGTGGTTCCAGGGGTCGAGACTCAGTTCCTGGCACCGCCCCTTTACAGAACGCTACTAGGTCCTCTCTCTCCTGCTTCATGAGCTTTGTCATACCTCGTCTTAAAGCTGTGTATGGTTCCTGCTAGATTATTCCCCTTCCTGGACTACCCTGTGACTGAAGAAATACTTCTTAACATCCCTTTGACTCATCTGAGTCTTCAGCTTCCAAGTGTGACCCCTTGTTTCTGTGTCCCCTCTCTGGAACATCCTGTCTCTGTCCACCTTGTCTATTCCATGCAGTATTTTGTACGTCGTTATCATGTCTTCCCTAACCCTCCTGTCCTCCAGTGTCGTCAGGCCGATTTCTCTTAACCTTTCTTCTTAGGACATTTCCCTTAGCTCTGGAACTAACCTTGTCGCAAACCTTGCACTTTCTCTAATTTCTTGACGTGCTTGACCCGGTGTGGGTTCCAAAATGGTGCTGCATACTCCAGTATGGGCTTGACGTACACGGTGTACAGTGTCTTGAACGATTCCTTACTTAGGTATCGGAACGCTGTTCTCAGGTTTGCCAGGCGCCCGTATGCTGCAGCAGTTATCTGGTTGATGTGTGCTTCCGGAGACGTGCTCGGTGTGTGTATGTGTGTGTGTGTGTGTGTGTGTGTGTGTGTGTGTGTGTGTGTGTGTGTGTGTGTGTGTACTCACCTAGTTCTCATCTAGTTGAGGTTGCAGAGGTCGAGTCCGAGCTCCTGGCCCCGCCTCTTCACTGGTTGCTACTAGGTCACTCCCTGAACCGTGAGCTTTATCATACCTCTGCTTAAAGCTATGTATGGATCCTGCCTCCAATACATCACTTCCCAAACTATTCCACTTCCTGACTACTCTGTGGCTGAAGAAATACTTCATGTGTGTGTGTGTGTGTGTGTGTGTGTGTGTGTGTGTGTGTGTGTGTGTGTGTGTGTGTGTGTGTGTGTGTGTGTGTGTGTGGTGTGTGTGTGTGTGTCAGTGTGTGTCAGTGTGTGTGTTGTGTATGTGTGTGTGTGAATGTGGGTATGAGTGTGCGTACTCATCTAGTTGTGGTTGCAGGGGTCGAGTGTGTGTGTGTGTCAGGGTGAGAGAGAGAGAGAGAGAGAGATGACGGTTCATTTTACTCATGTTATTTATACAAGTCATTAATGTTATGTATACACACACACACACACACATGCACAAACGTACAACTAATGACTTACACACACATTCATAAACATAAAAACAACAAATAAACAAAGTTAACTTGCATACATACATGTATATAAACACACACACACAATTGACATAGTGATATTAATGTAGTTCAATATTGATGTGTTCAGTTTGTTGTACCTCAGCGAAAAGCTGCCACGGGTGGGAGTGCCTCCGTCCTTCCGTCCGTTTTTCTGCTTGTATGTCCATCTGTCCCTGTACCTGCCTGTCTGTCTGCCTGCTTGTCCTCCTGTCCGCCTGCCTGTCCTTTCACTAGTAAATGTTTTGTGTGCTAGTAGTAAGTTAAGTGTTGAACTAGATAATATGGTGACCTTCTTAGTTGGAGTATATCCCAGCATACTGACTATATTCTCGACTCATCGTACCAGCGCGGTATATCGTGTCGCATTGGGTTAGATTTTCACCTTCCTTTCCCATCTAAAAGCCATTCTAATTGAAGTGCGAGATCCATGCATTTAATCGCAATTGAAAAGATCCACATGGTCCTGGACAAACTGAAGGATTGGCCAGACAAGTGGCTGCTAGAATTCAACTTCAGCAAATACAAGGTTATGAAAATTAGGGAAAGGGAAAGAAGACCAGAAATTGAGTACGGTCTCGGGAACAGAGGCTGCAGTTGGCATTCGACGGGAAGGACCTCGGAGTGTGCATAATGCCGAGCATATCCCCTGAGAAACACATCAGTCAGGTAACCTCTGCAGTGAGTGTGCGTTTGACAAATCTATGATAAACTTTTAGGAACCCCAACAAAGAGTCGTTCGCGACACTGTATAACGTATATCATGTTTCTCTTCGAATATCCTGCACCTGCTTTGAACCCCACACCCGATAAAGCATGTCAAGAAACTGGACAAATTGTGAAGGTCTGTAATAAGACTAGTCTAGGGTTTACAAGAACTGAATTATAAGGAGAGACTAAAGGAACTGAAGCTGATGATAATAGAAGTTATTAAGATGAGGGGGTGTGAAACTGGTACACAAGGGCGCAGTTAGAAGGCAAACACAAAAGTGGTGGACAGGGATATCAGCAATTATTTCTTGTCTTTCTTTACACTGAGAATACTCCCGCCCACCATGCGGGTTTCACATGTAGTATAATTCATTTTAACTCTCAGGTATATGCTGAAGAGGGCCTCATGTGGTAGTCGAAATATACAGACGCTTTATCATGTGTATTTCTGTTTCCATGTGGGTACTGACATCTTGCTGGCAAGTGTTCATTACATCATAATGTGTTAATATAATAATACATAACTTTAAGAGCAGGTATGACAGGGCCTAGGAGACTTGGAGGGAGTGAATCCCCCAGTGACCGGTTAAGAGGCACACACACACATACACATGGGGGCCTAGAAACGTGGAGGGCTAAGATGATGGAGGTGGTACTGGAAAACCTCATGTACCAACACGTAAGGGACACTACCTGAGAGAGAGGAGAGGATAAACCAGCAAGACTGGACCTAGTATTCACCTTGAGTAGTGCAGAAATTGAGGACATCACATATGAAAAACCCCTCGGGGCCAGTGACCACTTGGTTCCGAGCTTCGAATACATAGTAGAGTTACAAATGGAGAGGGAAGCAGGAAGGACAGAACGATTGAAGCCAAACTACAAGAGAGGGGACTACACATACACGAAGAATTTTCTGCACGGGGTTCAGTAGGACAGAGAACTGGCAGGGAAGTCAGTAAATGAGATGATGAAATATGTGACAACAATATGCAAGTAAGCTGAGGAGAGATTTGTACCCAGGGGTAACAGAAATAATGAGACAGCCAGGATGAACCCTTGGTTCACCCAAAGGTGTAGAGAGTTCAAAACCAAGTGTGCTAGAGAATGGAAGAAGTATAGAAGGTAAAGGACCCAGGAGAATATGGAGAGCAGTCGTAGAGCCAGAAATGAATATGCAAAGGTAAGAAGGGAGGCTCAACGACAATAAGCAGCGAAAGCCAGATCTGACCCGAAGCAGTTGTACAGTCACATCAAGAGGAAATCAACAGTCAAGGACCAGGTAATCAGGCTGAGGAAGGAAGGAGGAAAGATCACAAGAAACGACCGTGAAGTATGTGAGAAGCTCAACATTAGATTTAAAGAAGTGTTCACAGAGGAGACAGAAGGGACTCACGAAAGACGGAGAGGTGGGGTACACCATCGAGTGTTGGCCACAATACATACAACCAAGGAAGAAGTGAAGAGGATGCTAAGCAAGCTAGATACCTTAAAGGCGATGGGGTCGGATGACATCTCTCCATGGGTCCTGAGAGAGGGAGCAGAGGCGCTATGTGTACCACAAACAACAATCTTCAACACATCTATCTAAACAGGGCGACTGCCTGAGGTAGGGAAGACAGCAAATGTAGTCCCAATTTTTTAAAAAAGGAGACAGACACAGAGCATTAAACTACAGACCAGTGTCATTGACTTGTGTAGTATGCAAAGTCATGGAGAAAATTATTAGAAAAGGGGTGGAGCACATAGTAACGAATGAGCATATCAACGACAACCAGCACAGTTTCAGGGACAGGAAATCCTGTGTCACAAACCTACTGGAGTTCTATGACTGGGTGACAGCAGTAAGACAAGAGACAGAGGGGTGGGTAGAATGCATTTTCTTTGACTGTAAGAAGGCGTTTAACACAGTTCCACACAAGAGATTAGTGCAAAAGCTGGAGGATCAGGCAGGGATAACACGGAAGGCACTGCAATGGATCAGGGAATACCTATCAGGAAGACTACAGTGAGCCATGGTACGTGACGAGGTGTCAGAGTGGGCACCTGTGACGAGCGGGGTTCGACAGGGGTCAGTCCTAGGACCGGTGCTGTTTCTCGTATTTGTGAACGACAGGTAAGAAGGGAGGCCCAACGACAATAAGAAAATGACTTAGCAGCGAAAGCCAGATGTGACCCGAAGCAGTTGTACAGCCACATCAAGAGGAAAACAAGTCAAAGGCCAGGTAATCAGGCTGAGGAAGGAAGGAGGAAAGATCACAAGAAACGACCGTGAAGTATGTGAGAAGCGCCTGTGACGAGCGGGGTTCGACAGGGGTCAGTCCTAGGACCGGTGCTGTTTCTGGTATTTGTGAACGACATGACGGAAGGAATAGACTCAGAAGTGTCCCTGTTGCAGATGATGTAAAGTTGATGAGAAGAATTCAATCAAACGAGGACCAGGCAGAACTACAAAGGGATCTGGACAGGCTGCAGGCCTGGTCTAGAAACTAGCTTCTGGAGTTCAACCCCACCAAGTGCAAAGTCATGAAGATTGGGGAAGGGCAGAAGAGACCGCATATGGAGTACAGTCTAGGGGGCCAGAGACTACAAACCTTACTCAAGGAAAAGGATCACTGGGTGAGTATAACGCTGGGCACATCTCCTGAGATGCACATCAGCCAGATAACTGCTGCAGCATATGGGCGCCTAGCAAACCTAAGAATAGCGTTCCGACATCTCAATAAGGAATCGTTCAGGACCCTGTACACCGTGTACGTTAGGCCTATATTTGAGTGTGCAGCTCCAGTTTGGAACGTACACCTAGCCAAGAACGTAAGGAAATTAGAGAAAGTGAAAAGGTTTGCAACAAGACTAGTCCCGGAGCTAAGGGGCATGTCCTACGTCGAGAGGTTAAGGGAAATCGACCTGACGATACTGGAGGACAGGAGAGATAGAGGGGATATGATAAGAACATATAAAATACTGAGAGGAATTGACAAAGTAGACAGCGACAGGATGTTCCAGAGATGGGACATAGTAGCAAGGGGTCACAGTTAGAAGTTGAAGACACAGATGAATCACTGAGTGACCTAGTAGCGACCAGCGAAGAGGCGACGCCAGGAACTGTGAATCGACTCCTACAACCACAACTAGGTGAGTACAGACACACACACACACACACACACACACACACACACACACACACACACACACACACACACACACACACACACACACACACTCGTGGAGGAGTCACGCGGTTTGAGCTCGTGTTCTGGCGGTAATTTCTGACTGTGCCATAAGGAAAAGAGTGTGGGATATAGGCGTGTGCACGCATAAGAGTGCATATAATCACTTAAGCACAAAAAAAAAAGGAAATATAAGTGATCACAGAAAAGGAAACAAAGAAAATATTGGCTGAGTGTTTAGTGAGGGCCGTTGGAAGGGTGAACGGTTGTGTCAGGCCTAAATAGTGTTGCCATAATAACGCTGTGGGGTATTTTGAAGAATAAGTGCGACTCAAGACCAGGGAGATAAGAGATATGTATAGATGTGTCAGTAAATACAGTGAGTGAGTGAAAAAATTAGAAGAGCTAGAGACTATAGTGCATACAGGAAGTTAGTGGAAAAATTACCGAAAAGCTTCAAACTTCTTCAACTTCTGGGACATGACAGACATGCAACGTTACTCCACTGCCAGCGGCAAGTAATGTTCACCTAGTTTGAGTTGCATGGGGTCAATAGTACCTGTCTCTAGCTGGAATTGGGGGTCACTCTCCTCGAGCTATCAGAATTAGAATAAGCAGAATTTACTGGCATTTAATAAAATTTAGAGGTAGCGGCATATAGGTGAAGCCTAGTGTATTTATTTTTGAACGTAATTTTAAACGCATAAGACAGTACAGTGGGAACCAAGAGATCGGGTACATATACAATACATATGTAGTACATACTTGGGAAATAAGGACTGTTTACATAAACATATGCACACACACTAGGTAAGGACAGCTCTGCTGTTAAAACACTTGAATAGCTGTAGCACACACACACACACACACATACACACACACACACACACACACACACACACACACACACACACACACACACACACACACACACACACACACACACACACACATACAGACACACACACACACATATACAGGATTTTACACCTTCCTGTGAAGTGACCCTATAACCCTTCCTTTCCCCCCCCCCCATCTCTCTCCCTCTCCTCTCCTCTCTCTTCCTCTCTCTCTCTCCCCTCTCTCTCTCTCTCTCTCTCCTCTCTCTCTCTCTCTCTCTCCTCTCTCTCTCTCTCTCTCTCTCTCTCTCTCTTTCTCTCTCCCCCTTTCATCCTCTCTTTCCCCCTCTCCCTCTCTCTCTTCTCCTCTCTTACTCTCTCTCTCTTCCTCTTCTTTTATCATTCTCTCTCTTCCCTTGTCACTCCCCCCTCTCTCTTACCTTTTCCCTCTCTCTCACTTTCTCCCCCTTTTTCCCTTCTTTTCCCCTCCTTCTAGGCTCCCCTTCTCTCTCTCCCTATCTCTCACTCTCTCTCCCCCTTTTTCTTTTTCTCTTTCTCTCTTTCACTAAAAAAAAAATGGTTGGGACTCGCAGGAATCAGGGATCAGATGACAATGGTACTGGTAGGGTGGAATGGATGGAGGAACAGTGGAAAAGGATAGAGCAAGAATGGGAGAGAAAATTAGGAAAGCTTTCTGAAAAAATGGAGAAAGAGCTCTCTGTGAAATGGGAAAAGAGGTTGGAGGAGACGAAGAATTGGGAGGCACAAGTCGAAACTGCAGTAGCCAGGGTAAAGGGTCCATAGAATTTGAGGTAAACAGGCTGAAGCAAGTCTCAGGGGTAGTGACCAGAGAAGACACACCATACGAAGAATTATGCTAAGGTCATATCAGCCTGCAAAGAAGGGCCAGGGAGTGGAAGGAAAGAGCAGATGGGTGCAGATGGAGAGGGAGATAGGTCGAATGCTGAGGCACAACCATGCTACCAAGAGCCACTGGAAAAATCAAGGGAGAAAATGACCACATACAGACAGGAACCAGAGTCACAGAGGGAGAGGCAATGGGAGAAGGAAAGGGCAAAATCAGTGATTATCCATGGGCTTCAGGAGAGAGAGGAAAGGACACACACTGAAAGACGGCAGGAAAAAAGAAAGGAGATTGAGAAAATCATCACGGAAATAGGAGGAGAAGAAATGGATGAGATTGTAAATTTTCAGAGAATAGGGGGTACTTGAAGGGGAGAAACCGACCGATCAAGCTGATTCTCAGGACAGAAACAGTGCGGAACAGGATCCTCCAAGAGAAACCACGGTTGAAAAGCTCAGAAGAGTACAAGAAGGTGTTCCTAGACAGAGACAGAACACAGAGAGATGGCAGCTGAGGGAGAGGACAAAAAAGCGAAAGGAGCTAGGAAAGGAGACAAGGATGGAACCAGCAGAGGTCAGTCAGAGCAGAACAGAGCAGCAAGGGCAAGCACACACACAACTATCCTCAGAACCCCACAACCTATCACACCATCCCAACACACAATACAATCCATACCCACAGCTTCCACCCAACCCCCAACCATAGAATCCCACAGTATGCTACCAGGTCTCCCACCCCCACAGGCCCCCCAAACCACAGTGTTGGAAAGGAAACTGAAGGTATGGTACACAAACTCTGATGGAATAACAAACAAGTGGGAGGAGTGGCACGAAAGAGTCAAAGAGGCATCACCAGACATCATAGCGATCACAGAAACCAAGCTTACAGGTATGATAACAGATGCCATCTTTCCAGCGGGATACCAGATCCTGAGAAAAGACAGAAGGAACAGAGGTGGTGGAGGAGTGGCATTGCTGATCAAACACCAATGGAATTTTGATGAACTGGAGAGAGGAGACAGTGGAGAAGAAAGTGATTACATAGCGGGAACGCTTCACTCTGGTGGTCCCAAGGTGATAATTGCAGTGATGTATAACCCACCACAGAACAGCAGGAGGCCAAGGCAAGAGTATGACGAGAGCAATAGAGCGATGGTTGACACACTGGCTGCAGTGGCGAGAAGAGCTCATGCATGCAGGGCAAAGCTCCTGATCATGGGCGACTTTAACCACAAGGAGATCGAATGGGAGAACTTGGAGCCACATGGGGCCAAGATACATGGAGGGCTAAAATGATGGAGGTGGTACTGGAAAACTTCATGTACCAACACATAAGGGACACTACAAGAGAGAGAGGAGAGGATGAACCAGCAAGACTGGACTTAGTATTCACCTTGAGTAGTGTAGATATTGAGGACATCACATATGAAAGACCCCTTGGGGCCAGCGATCATGTGGTTTTGAGCTTCGAATACACAGTAGAGCTACAAGTGGAGGGGGAAGCAGGAAGGCCAGGACAAATGAAACCAAACTACAGGAAAGGGGACTACACAGGAATGAGGAACTTCCTGAATGAGGTTCAGTGGGACAGAGAACTGGCAGGGAAGCCAGTTAATGAGATGATGGAATATGTAGCAACAATGTGCAAGGAGGCTGAGGAGAGGTTTGTACCCAAGGGTAACAGGAATAATGGAAAAGCCAGGATGAGCCCATGGTTCAGCCAAGATGCAAGGAGGCAAAAACCAAGTGTGCTAGGAATGGAAGAAATATAGAAGGCAAAGGACCCAGGAGAATAAGGAGAGCAGTCGTAGAGCCAGAAACGAATATGCACAGATAAGAAGGGAGGACCAACGTCAATATGAAAACGACATAGCAGCAAAAGCCAAATCTGACCCGAAGCTGTTATACAGCCACATCAGGAAGAAAACAACCGTCAAGGACCAGGTCATCAGGCTAAGGAAGGAAGGAGGAGAGACAACAAGAAATGACCATGAAGTATGTGAGGAACTCAACAAGAGATTCAAAGAAGTGTTCACAGAGGAGACAGAAGGGGCTCCAGAAAGACTTAGAGGTGGGGTACACCACCATGTGCTGGACACAGTACACACAACGGAGGAAGAAGTGAAGAGGCTTCTGAGTGAGCTAGATACCTCAAAGGCAATGGGGCCAGATAACATCTCTCCATGGGTCCTGAGAGAGGAAGCAGAGGCACTATGTGTACCTCTAACAACAATATTCAATACATCTATCGAAACAGGGAGATTGCCTGAGGCATGGAAGACAGCAAATGTGGTCCCAATCTTTAAAAAAGGAGACAGGCATCAAGCACTAAACTACAGACCAGCGTCACTGACATGTATAGCATGCAAAATCATGGAAAAAAATTGTCAGGAGAAGAATGGTGGAACATCTAGAAAGGAATGATCTCATCACCAGCAGCCAACATGGTTTCAGAGACGGGAAATCCTGTGTCACAAACCTACTGGAGTTCTATGACATGGTGACAGCAGTAAGACAAGAGAGAGAGGGGTGGGTGGATTGCATTTCTTGGACTGCAAGAAGGCGTTTGACACAGTACCACACAAGAGATTAGTGCAAAAACTGGAGGACCAAACAGGGATAACAGGGAAGGCACTGCAATGGATCAGGGAATACTTGTCAGGAAGACAGCAGCGAGTAATGGTACGTGGCGAGGTGTCAGAGTGGGCACCTGTGACCAGCGGGGTCCCACAGGGGTCAGTCCTAGGACCAGTGCTGTTTCTGGTATTTGTGAACGACATGACGGAAGGAATAAACTCTGAGGTGTCCCTGTTTGCAGATGACGTGAAGTTGATGAGAAGAGTTCATTCGATCGAAGACCAGGCAGAAATACAAAGGGATCTGGACAGGCTGCAGACCTGGTCCAGCAACTGGCTCCTGGAGTTCAATCCCACCAAGTGCAAAGTCATGAGGATTGGGGAAGGGCAAAGAAGACCGCAGAAGGAGTACAGTCTAGGGGGCCAGAGACTACAAACATCACTCAAGGAAAAAGATCTTGGGGTGAGTATAACACCAGGCACATCTCCTGAAGCGCACATCAACCAAATAACTGCCGCAGCATATGGGCACCTAGCAAACCTCAGAACAGCATTCCGACATCTTAATAAGGAATCGTTCAGGACCCTGTACACCGTGTACGTTAGGCCCATATTGGAGTATGCGGCACCAGTTTGGAACCCACACCTAGCCAAGCATGTAAAGAAACTAGAGAAAGTGCAAAGGTTTGCAACAAGACTAGTCCCAGAGTTAAGAGGTATGTCCTATGAGGAGAGGTTAAGGGAAATCAATCTGACGACACTGGAGGACAGGAGAGATAGGGGGGACATGATAACGACTTACAAAATACTGAGAGGAATTGACAAGGTTGACAAAGACAGGATGTTCCAGAGACTGGACACAGCAACACGGGGACACAGTTGGAAGCTGAAGACACAGATGAATCCCAAAAGGGGTGTTAGGAAGTATTTCTTCAGCCACAGAGTAGTCAGGAAGTGGAATAGTTTGGAAGCGATGTAGTGGAGG
>NC_069460.1:33250333-33252833 GCF_026875155.1 Cherax quadricarinatus | reverse complement strand
AAACCTACGGATAGCGTTCCGATGCCTCAGTAAGGATTCGTTCAAGACTGTATACCATTTACGTCAGGCCCATACTAGAGTATGCAGCACCAGTTTGGAATCCACACCTAGTCAAGCACGTCAAGAAATTAGAGAAAGTGCAAAGGTTTGCAACAAGACTAGTCCCAGAGCTACGGGGATTGTCCTACGAAGAAAGGTTGAGGGAAATCGGCCTGACGACACTGGAGGCCAGGAGGGTCAGGGGAGACATGATAACGACATATAAAATACTGCGCGGAATAGACAAGGTGGACAAAGACGGGATGTTCCAGAGATGGGCCACAGGCACAAGAGGCCACAATTGGAAGTTGAAGACTCAGATGAATCAAAGGGATGTTAGGAAGTATTTCTTCAGTCATAGAGTAGTCAAGCCGTGGAATAGCCTAGAAAGTGAAGTAGTGGAGGCGGGAACCATACATAGTTTTAAGTCGAGGTATGATAAAGCTCATGGAGCAGGGAGAGAGAGGACCTAGTAGCAATCAGTGAAGAGGCGGGGCCAGGAGCTATGACTCGACCCCTGCAACCACAAATAGGTGAGTACACACACACACACACACACACACACACACACACACACACACACACACACACACACACACATACACACTCTCACACACAGTTACAATATGAAGATGGTCTCTGTAATATGCATGCCGGTAACAAATGCCGCCGATGCACCGGATGGTCCCTACCGAATATTGTCTGTTATTGGCCCTCGTCTCGATCAGTGCGTCGTGGCCCTGACTTGGGCTTAGAGCAGTTCTTGCGGCTTTTATTGTGGCAAGATTTTAACCAAGTTATGGCCATTTTCCTGTTATTTTCTGTTTCATATAGATGGGATTGTTTTGCGGTGAGGAGGTGTGGGTGTGGGCGTTTGGGGTGGTGGAAGTGGGCGTGTGTTGGGGGTGTCTTAAGTGGGGGAGAATTTCGTAGCACACGTCTTTGGTCGTTTTCGAATATAAAAACTGTCATTGCCATACTCAACACACCATCTTCATATATTTATATGTTAGCCACCTGACTCGTGGAGAGTGAAGCCTGGGCGGGCACACTCGCCTCTAGCACCCTACGTCATAGCCACCACTTTCCCTTACCTGCTGAGAGCCGGGATGCGCCTCTGAACCCCCAGGGGTATTAGGCTCCATGGAAGGGAGGAAGGCATGGGAATGGATGATGTGGGGAGGAGGCAAGGGAGAGAAGAACAGCTGCGCCGAGCAAAAAGAGAAAATGGGGTATTATTGGTAGCCGCAAGATGATGTGGAATTGATTTTGTAGAAGCTGTAAATGGCGGACCTTCAATATTGTGTGTGTGGTGGTGGTCCCGCCGCTGCTGCAAGCACTACGGTTCCCCTTAATTCACCTCCACATCCACACACTCACCTGAAAAAAAATGGCTGCTGGGAATGGCTGACCTGGGAAAAAGATTTAAAAAAAAAAAACCGATGTTTCACTTCATATTTCGGGCTGAGAGGAACACTGGAAGGTGTGAGTGAGAGGTGAGAGGTGTGGAGCTGAGTGAGTGAAGAGGTGTTATGAGTGTTCACAGGTGTTGGGGGTGTTTGTATAGATAGGTGTTAACATTTTGACAGTATCGACAGGCGTTGGTAGTGTATATGTGTAGGCAGGTGTTTGGGGGTGTGTGTTTAGATAGGTGTTGTAGCGGGGTGGTGTTTTAGACAGGTGTTAATAATGTATGTAGACATGTATTGGTAGTATGTGTATAGACAAGTGTTGGGAGTGTGACTGTGTAGACAGGTGTTGTAGTGTGACTGTGTAGACAGGTGTTGGTAGTGTGGCTTTGTGTAGACAGGTGTTGGTAGTGTGACTCTGTGTAGAGAGGTGTTTGTATTGCGAGTGCATATAGACGGCCGTTGGTATTGTGTTTAGATAGGTGTTGGTAGTGTGAGTGTTTGCGTAAACAGATGACAGTAGTGCTTATATAGATAGGTGTTAATAGAGTGAGAGTGTAGGCATGTATTGGTAGTACGTGTGTGTGGTAGTGTAAGCGAAGATATGAGAGAGAGTGATGGGAAAAATGTGGTCACGTCATATCACCTCTCATGTGGTCAATAATGGTAATGAGAGAATGATAACACCATCCCCTGTGTTCCTTGTGGAGGCACAGGTGTAGTCTCCCTTGCTGGGGGGCAGTGGAGAGGGGAAGAAGGGTAGGGAGGAAGGGGAAAACGGAATCGAAAAGTAGGAAGTAGGCCTAGGGATAGGTGACCACAAGATACGCCCACAAACAAGTGGTCACACCACAGTGACCTTCACTGTGCTGTAGATTAGGAGAGGACAGTGTCTTAGGAGCACAAGAAGAGTAAAGAAAGGAGGAACACTACGGAAGGCCTACTGGCCCATACTTGGGAGGTCTTTCTTAAACCTGCGCTTAGAAAATTTTATTCATTTGTGCTGTTGGTCGTGTGTCCCAGATTTTCCGATGGTACATCTCTGTGCCCGA
>NC_069460.1:33197785-33249833 GCF_026875155.1 Cherax quadricarinatus | reverse complement strand
GAGGTTTGGGGAATCCTGGAGTTCCAGCTGTTCAAAAAGTCATTGCCAAATACTGGAAATTCTTTGGACTAGGTATGGGCAGAATGATAGTACCACTACAAAAATTTGAGAGAAAGATGTTTTTAAATAGTGATAGGAGTAGTACGATATTCAAAAGGGAGAGAAAGATCATGAGCTTGGGTAGCATTTCTGGACAGTGACGATGCCGTAACCGCTCTTGAGAGCGTGAAATGAAATATCTCTGCCAACATGACGCAGGAGCGCTTTGCCAATACTATGGTCAGAAAGGTAGGCCAGAAGAAGTTGGTCTTAAAGTAAAGAATTTAGTCCATTGTGTGGTCCAAAACTGAGCGTGGAGAGGGAGTGCTTGACGTGTCGGTCTTTTCCGAGTGGAATGGGAAGGTAACGAAGGAGCATCATCAGGAGATTGATGTTGGCGTTTAGGAGTAGGACCGGAGTTGGTCCGGCGTGAAATGGGTGGGCGATTCGAGAATTGCCGTACCGTAGAGGGAGAAGCCGGAAGCATAGTCAAAGGAGAGCGGAGTTCAGACAAATCGAAGGAGTCAGTCGAAGCCCCAGTACCTGAAGCGGGTGAGGAAACGGCACCAGCAAGAGGTACAGGGGCATCAGGAGTGTCCAAAGAGTGGTCTAAATACAAGGCAGGGTCAGAATGGGGTGCGGTATCAAGAAGGAGCCCGGGGGTAGTGGATTCATGGACTAGGGCTGCCATGGTTAGGTTACTCCTTTGCTTTTTGTTTTTAAGAAAAAAAAAGAAAGAAGAAAAGAAAATAAAAATAAAAAAAGAATAAAAAAAGGGGGGAGCGGGGAGGAATAGTTCCCAGGAGAAATGAAAGGGCCGGAAATCCCCCTCCGCGCCCAAGAGGACCTCAACACCGCTAGTAGCGCAGATGCAGCATGGAACCCGTGCCATACCCTACCCTTCATGCCAGTAAACCAGCAATCCGGGATAGCAACCTCACATCTGCCGAGCTACCTCGGTGGACAAAAGAGAGGGCGGCCGGATATCTGCCACAAAGCATACCTCCTTCGGCCACCACCCCCGGAATCCGAAAGGTGGCTTCCAGAGATACACCCGTCGCCCAAAAGACACCCAAAGCTACTCCGGGATACCGGAGAGGGATCGGGACATCCCCAGGCAATCCAGATTCCACGGCAAACTACGCCACCGCCAAGAACCTCAACGGAATGGGATGGACCCCGGTGTCCTTTCCCCTACCGAGGAACTAGCGCGCCTGTGGGAGAAATCCCAAAGGCCAAAAAGAGGAAGGGCAAAAGGGAGGGGTGAGGAGGAGGAGGAGGAATGGAAAAAGGGGAGGATGGGGAGGATGGGATAGGGGAGGGGAGAATGGGGGGTAATTAGGTTCGGTCTGAGGAAGAAGACCGACAGGGCTAATTCCTCAGACCAAGAGCCTCTTCACCACGCCAAGGAGCCCCCCTTGAAGAGGAAAAGAGAGTGAAGCAGCTGGGATTGATAGGACACAGAAAAATGTTAAAAGCAGGTAGGGATATAGGTTTGGAGTGGCTAGTGCTTTTATTTAATAAATATCTGGAAGAGGGTAAGGTACCCAGGGACTGGCAGAGAGAATGCGTAGTTCCTTTGTATAAAGGTAAGGCAAACAAAAGAGAGTGTAAAAATTAAAGGGGAATTAGCCTGTTGAGTATACCTGGTAAAATGTATGGTAGAGCTGTTATTCAAAGAATTAAGAGTAAGATGGAAAGTAGGATAGCAGATGAACAAGGAGGCTTTAGGAAGGGTAAGGGGTGTGTACACCAAGTGTTTACAGTGAAACATATAGGTTAACAACTTTTTAGATAAGGGTAAAAAGTTTTTATGGCATTTATAGATTTGGAAAAGGCATGTGATACGGTTGATATGGGGGTAATATAACAGATGTTGCAAATATATGGAATAGGACATAGATTACTGAAAGCAGTGGAGAGTTCTTATGAGGATAATGAGGTTAGAGCATGTAGGAGAGAGGGAGATTATTTCCTACTAAGAGCAGGCCTTACACAGGGATGTGTGATGGTTCTTCAATATATATATATAAATGGGGTTGTAAGAGATATGAATACTTAAGTGTTGACAAGAGGCATGGGAATAAAAGATAAAAAATCTAAAACAAAGTGGGAGTTGTCACAGTTGCTTTTTGCTGATGACACTGCTTTTTGAAAATTCTGAAGAGAAATTGCAGAGGTTGTTGGGTGAGTTTGGTAGAAAGTGTATAAATCTGAAGTGGAGGGAAGGTGGGGTAGGGGTCGGCCTAGGAAAAGTTGGAGGGAGAGGATAAAGGAGGTTTTGTGTGTGAGGGGCTTTGACTTCCCGCAAGCATGCATGAGCATATTTGATAGGAGTGAATGGAGACAAATGGTTTTTAGGACTTGACGTGCTGTTGGAGTGTGAGCAAGGTAACATTTATGAAGGGATTCAGGGAAACCATCAGGCCGGAGTTGAGTCCTGGAGATGGGAACTCTGAAGGAGGAGTGTTAATGTTGCAGTTTTATAGCTGTAATGTAAGCACACCTCTGGCAAGACAGTGATGCAGTGAATGATGAAAGTTTATCTTTTTAGGGCCACCCTGCCATGGTGGGAAATGGACCATGTGTTAATAAATAAAATAAAGAGCATGCTCAGGTCAATGGTCACGTGAGGTCATATCTGTCCTAAGCTCTCTAAGAGTTAGCGTGCATATAGGCCCACTTAACAGTAGCTCAGGTCAGATCACTGAAAGTGATACTAGCATGATACTAGCATAACACTACCATGATACTAGCATGATACTACCATGATACCAGCATGATACTACCATGATACTAGCAATGATACTAGCATGATTCTACATGATACTAGCATGATACTAGTGTGATACTACAATGATACTACCATGATACAAGCATGATACTACCATAATACTAGCATGATACTAGCATCATACTACCATGATACTACCATGATACTAGCATGATGCTACCATGATACTACCATGATACTAGCATGATACTAGTAATGATACTAGCACATAAACCATGACACTACCATGAAACTAGCATGAAACTAGAATGAGAGGACTACCATTATACTAGCCAAATACTAGCATGATATTACAATGATACTACCATGACACTAGCATGATACTAGCATGATACTACCATGAAAATACCATGACACTAGCATGATACTAGCATGATACTACCATCAAACTACCATGATACTACCATGAAACTACAATGATACAATCATGATACTTAGCAGATTACGATGATGCTAGATGATACTACATGATACTAGCATCATACTAGCATGATTAATAGCATCATACAAGGAAGATATTACCATGATACTACCATTACACTAGCATGATACTAGCATGATACTACCATGATACTAAAATGATACTACCATGATACTAGCATGATACTAGCATGATACTACCATGATACTACCATGATACTATCATGATACTGAAGATTGAGACACTTATGCAACATATGGGAATCTTTTTTCATGAATAATGATTCCCATATGTTGCATAAGTGTCTCAATCTTCAACTTGTCGGTTTTTCAAACCATTCATCACAACTCTCATGATACTAGCATGATACTAGCATGATACTAGCATGAAACAAGCATGATACTACCATGATACTACAATGATACTAGCATGATACTACCATGATACTTGCTTGATACTTGCTTGATACTAGCATGATACTAGCATGATACTGCCATGATACTATCATCATACTATCATGATACTAGCATGATATTACCATGATACCAGCATGATACTGCCATGATACTATCATCATACTATCATGATACTAGCATGATATAGCATGATACTACTCCTAAGACACAGCCATGATACTACCATGATACTACCATGATACTACATGATACTAGCATGATACTACCATGATACTACCATGATACTACCATGATACTACCATGAAAATACCATGATACTACCATGATACTTCGTGATACATACCCCATGATACTACCATGAATACTAGCAGAAACAGCCATGATACTACAATGATACTACCATGATACTAGCTGATGCTACACATGAACTACCATGATCTAGCATGATACAACTACCATGATACAGCATGATACTAGTATGATACTAGCCATGATACAACCAAGACCTTACCATGATACTTAGCATGACACTAGAATGAACTACCAGATACTAAGCATGATATTACAATGATACTACCATTGACACTACATGAAACTACCATGAAACTACCATGACACTAGCAATATACTAGCAGGATACTACATCAAACTACCATGATACTACCATGATACTACAATGATACTATCGAGGATACTAGCATATTACCAAAAGGCTAGCAATGATACTAGCATGAAATACAAGCATCAGACTAGCATGATACTAGCATCAACTAGCATTATATTTACAATGCTACTACCATGACACTAGCATGATACAAAAGCATGATACTACCATGATACTAAAATGATACTACCATGACAGCATATACAACATGAATACTACCATGATACTACCAAGATAACTAACATGATACGAAGATTTGAGACACCTTATGCAACATATGGGAATCTTTTTTTTTCATGAATAAGGAATCCCATATGTTGCATAAGTTGTCTCATCTTTCAACTGTCGGTTTTTCCAAACCATTCATCACAACTCTCCAAATGATACGAGCATGCTACTAGTCATGAAACAACATGATACTACCATGAATACTATCATGATAACAAGCATGATCAACCATGATACTTTGCTTGATACTTGCTTTGATAATAGCATGATACTACCATGATACTAGCATGATCCTGCCTGAATACTATCATACTATCATGATACTAGCATGATATTACCATGATACCAGCATGATACTGCCATGATACTATCATCATACTATCATGACACTAGCATGATATTAGCATGATACTACCAAGGACACTGGCCAGAATACTACCATGATACTACCATATACTACATGATACTAGCCAGGATACTACCCATGATACTAACCAAGATACTACCATGATACTACCATGATACTACCATGAAACTACCATGATACTACCATGATATTACCATGATACTATCGTGATACTACCATGATACTACCATGATACTAGCATGATACTAGCATGATACTACCATGATGCTATCATGATACTACCATGATACTAGCATATTACCATGATGCCATGATACTAGCATGATACTAGCATACTACCATGATACTAACATGATACTAGCATGATACTACAATGATACTGCCATAATACCACGACGATACTAGCACGATACTAGCATGATACTAGCATGATACTACAATGATACTACCATGATACTACCATGATACTACCATGATACTACCATACTAGCATGATACTACCATGATACTAGCAAGATACTTACCAATGATTACTACCATGATACTACCATGATACTATCATGATACTAGCATGATACTAGCATGATACTAACATGATACTACCATGATACTACCATGAAACAAGCATGATACTAGCATACTAGCATGATACTAGCATGATACACCATGATATTACAATGATACTTGCAATGATTACTTGCAAGAATACTAGCAATGATATTACAATGGAGACTACCATGATACAAGCATGATAACTAGCATGATACTAACGAGATACTACCATGAATATTACCAAAGAAACCAGCATGATACAAGCATATAGCATACTAGCAGTGATACTACATAATACTACCATGATACTACAATGATACTACAAATGAAAACTACCTATGATACTACCCTACGACACTAGCAGAATACTATCATACTAGCATGATACTATCATGATACTAGCATGATACCTACCATGGATAACAATGATAACTACAATGATTCTTGCATGATACAAGCATGATACTAACAAGGCTATTGCCATGATACTAACATGATACTAGCAATGAATACTAGCAGATACTAGCATGATACTACATGATACTACCATTAATACTAACATGAAACCAGCATGAATACAATCAAGATACTAACCATGATGCTATCATGATGGTTAAGAAGAGACACTTATGCACATATGGGAATCTTTATTCATGAATATAGATTCCCATATGTTGTTATAAGTGTCTCAATATTCAACTTGTCGGTTTCCTAAACCATTCATCACAACAATCGATGATACGAGCATGATACTGCTAGCATGATACTAGTAGGATACTAGCTGATACTACCATGATACTACCATGATACTACCATGACACCTATCATGAAACTAGCAAATACTAGCATGGATATTAGCATAATATACCATGATCTACCATGATACTATCATGATAATACCATGATACGTACCATTATTACTACTACCATGATACTACAATGATACTACAATGATACTACGTGCATATTACAATGGTACTACAATGATACTACCATGATACTAGCAAGATACCTACAATACTACCATGATCCTATCATGATACAGGGCAAGATACAAGCATGAACTCTCATCAATATACTAACCTGATACTACCGTGATGGTACCATGATACAACCATGATACCACCATGAAACTACTATGATACTACCATGATACTACCATATACTACATAACACCATGATTTACAACCATGATACTACCGTGATACTACCATGAACTACCATGATAACCACCATCATACTAACCATAATACTACAAAATGAACTACCATGAACTATAATGATACTACCATGATACTACCATGATTCCACCATGATACTAGCATGATACTACCATGATACTTACCATGTACTACCA
The DNA here is from genome assembly GCF_026875155.1 of Cherax quadricarinatus. NCBI lineage: Eukaryota > Metazoa > Arthropoda > Malacostraca > Decapoda > Parastacidae > Cherax > Cherax quadricarinatus. The sequence continues at coordinate 33,242,995 of NC_069460.1, read as the reverse complement.
TGATACTATCATGATACTAAAGATGGAGAGGACACTATGGCACACATAAGGAATCTTTAAATCATGAATAAAGATTCCATATGTGCATAAGTGCTCAATCTTCCAACTTTTTCGGATTATCCAAACCATTCATCACAACTACTCCATGATACTACATGTATACTAGCATATAGTAGCATGATACAAGTCAATGATACTACCTATGATACACCCATGAAATAGTACCATGATACTTGCATTGATACTTGCTTGATACTAGCGTGATACTACCTTACGCATGATACAAGCATGATACTGCATGATACTATCATGATACTATCAATGGATAACTAGCATGATATAAGCATGAACTAACAAGACACCGCCTGTACCTACCATGAAACTATCATGATAAGGCATGAACTAGCAATGATACTACCATATACGTATCCCAAGATATTACCATGATACAAACGTGATAATACCATGATACTAGCATGATAACTAGCATGATGCTAACATGATACTAGCAATGATGCTATCAGGATACTACCGTGATACTAGATTGATACTTGCATGATACTAGCATGATACTACCATGATACTACATTGATACTAGCATGATATTACCATGATGCCATGATACTAGCATACTACCATGATCCTACAATGAGACTACCATGATACTACCATAGAAACTACCATGATACTAGCATGACACTACATGATACTAGAATTGATACTTGGCAAAATGACTACCATCATACTACCATGATACTATCATGATACTACCATGATACTACCATGACACTAGCATGATACTAGCATACTAGCATGATACTAGCATGATACTACCATGATACTACCATGATACTACAATGATACTTGCATGATACTAGCAAGATACTAGCATGATATTATCATGATACTACCATAATACTACCATGATACTAGCATGATACTACAATGATACTACTATGATACTAACATGATACTAGCATGATACTAGCATGATACTACCATGATGCTATCATGATACTAGCATGACACTACCATGATACTACCATGATACTATCATGATACTAGCATACTACCATGATACTACCATGATACCAGGATGATACTACCGTGATACTGCCATGATACTACCATGATACCACCATGATACTACCATGATACTACCATAACACTACCATGGTACTACCATGATACTAGCATGATACTAGCATGATACTACCTACGAAAACTACCATAGCTACAAATGATGCTAAAATGATACTACCATGATACTATCATGATACTACCATGATACCACCATGATACTAGCATGATACTACCATGATACTACCATGGTACTATCATGACACTGAAGATTGAGACACTTATGCAATATATGGGAATCTTTATTCATGAATGAAGATTCACATATGTTGCATAAGTGTCTCAATATTCATCTTGTCGGTTTTCCAAACCATTCATCACAACTCTCATGATACCAGCATGATACTAGCATGATACTAGCATGATACAAGCATGATACTACCATGATACTACCATGATACTACCCATCATCCGACCATGATACTGCTTGAAACTTGCCTAGATACTAACTTGATACTTACCATGATACTAGCATGATACTGCCACGATACTATCATGATACTAGCATGATATTAGCATGATACTACCAAGACACTGCCATGATACTACCATGATACTACCATGATACTAGCAAGATACTACAGATACTACCTGATACTATCCAACAACCATGATACAACGATGATACTCCATGATACTACCATAGATACATACCATATTACCATGATGCTACGTTATACTACCATGATACTAGCCTCATGATACTAGCATGATACTAGCATGATTACTACCATGATACTACCATGTACTACAAGATACAGCAATGAAATTACCATGAAACCATGAATACTACAATGATACGGCAAGGATACTACAATGATACACCAAGATACTACCACGATACTACCCGTTGATAACTACATGATACACATGATACTACAAATGATACTACTCATGATACTACCATGAGACTCAATGATACTACCCAAGACACTGCCATGATACTACCTTGATACCAAGCATGATACTACATGCTACTAACATGATAACTAGCCATGATATTACCATGATAACCATGATACTAGCATGAACTAGCATGAACTAGCATGATTCTAGCATGATACAACAAAGATTACTACCATGATACTACCACGATACACCATACTACCATGAACTAGCATGAAAATACAATGATACTACCATGAACACTACCCATGATACCACTATGAATACTAGCAGATTGCTCCCATGATACTACCATGATACTACCATGAAACATAGCAAGATAACTACCATGAAACTACCATGATACTATCATGATACTAGCATGATAATAACATGATACTACCATGATACTACCATGACACTAGCATGATACTAGCATACTAGCTTGATACTAGCATGAACTAGCATGAACTATACCAAGATTACTAACAATTATATTTGCATGATACTATCATGGAAACTAGCATGAAATATTACCATGATACTACCTTGATACTACCATGATACTAGCATCATACTAGCATGATACTAACACGATACTACCATGACACTACCATGACACTAGCATGATACTAGCATACTAGCATGATACTAGCATGATACTACCATGATACTACAATGATACTAGCATGATACTAGCAAGATATTACCATGATGATTTACCGATGAAATATACTAATCATGATAATAGCATGATACTACAATGATACTACCATGATACTACCAAGATACTAGCATAATACTAGCATGATACTACCATGATGCTATCATCATACTGAAGAATGAGACACTTAAGATTGCAACATATGGGAATCTTTATTCATGAATAAAGATTCCCATATGTTGCATAAGTGTCTCAATCTTCAACTTGTCGGTTTTCCAAACCATTCATCACAACTCTCATGATACAAGCATGATACTAGAATGATACTAGCATGATACAAGCATGATACTACCATGATACTACCATGATACTAGCATGATGCTGCCAGGATACTTGCTTGATACTTGCAAGATACTACCATGATACTAGCATGATACTGCCATGATACTATCATGATACTATCATGATACTAGCATGATATTAGCATGATACTACCAAGACACTGCCATGATACTACCATGATACTACCATGATACTAGCATGGTACTAGCATGATACTACCATGATACTACCATGATACTATCATGATACTACCATGATACTACCATAATATTACCATGAAAATACCGTGATACTAGCATGATACAAGCATGATACTTGCATAATACTAGCATACTACCATGATACTACCATGATACTAACATATTACCATGATGCCATGATACTAGCATGATACTAGCATGATACTACAATGATACTAAACTGATACTAGCATGATACTACCATGATACTTGCTTGATACTTGCTTGATACTAGCATGATACTACCATGATACTAGAATATACAGCCATGATACAATCCTGAATACTATCATGATACTACCGCATAACACTGCCATGATACTACCATGATACTACCATGATACAAGCATGATACTAGCATGATACTACCATGATACTACCATGATACTACGATGATACTTCCATGATACTACCATGATACTACCATGATATTACCATCATACTACCGTGATACTACCATGATACTAGCATGATACTAGCATGATACTAGCATGATGCTATCATGACACTACCTTGATACTAGCATGATACTAGCATGATACTAGCATGATACTACCATGATACTAACATGATACTAGCATGATATTACCATGATACCATGACACTAGCATGATACTAGCATGATACTAGCATGATACTAGCATGATACTACAATGATACTACCATGATACTACCACGATACTACCATGATACTACCATGATACGACAATGATACTACCATGATACTACCATGATACTACCATGATACTACCATGATACTAGCATGATACTACCATGATACTAGCAAGATACTACCATGATACTACCATGATACTACCATGAGACTATCATGATACTAGCATGATACTAACATGATACTACCATGACACTAGCATGATACTAGCATACTAGCATACTAGCATGATACTAGCATGATACTACCATGATACTACAATGATACTTGCATGATACTAGCATGATACTAGCATGATATTACCATGATACTACATTGATACTACCATGACACTAGCATGATACTAGCATACTAGCATGATACCAGCATGATACTACCATGATACTAAAATGATACTAGCATGATACTAGCGTGATACTAGCATATTTAGCGCAATGATACAACCGATATACTTGCAGTGATACTAGCATGATACTACAATGATACTACCATGATACTACCAAGATACTAGCATGATACTACCATGATGCTATCATCATACTGAAGAATGAGACACTTATGCAACACATGGGAATCTTTATTCATGAATAAAGATTCCCATATGTTGCATAAGTGTCTCAATCTTCAACTTGTCGGTTTTTTTAGAAACAATTCATCACAACTATCATGATACTAGCATGATACTAGCATGATACTAGCATGATACTAGCATGATACTACCAAGATACCATCATGACACTAGCATGATACTAGCATGATACTATCATGACACTACCATGATACTACCATTATACTAGCATGATACTAGCATATTACCATGGTACTACCATGATACTACCATGATATTAGCATACTACCATACTACCATGTACTACCGTGATACTGGCATGATACTAGCATGATACTAGCATGATACTACCATGATACTACCGTGATACCAGCATGATACTAGCATACTAGCATGATACTAGCATGATACTACCATGATACTACCATGATACTACAATGATACTTGCATGACACTAGCAAGATACTAGCATGATATTACCATGATACTACCATAATACTACCATGATACTAGCATGATACTACAATGATACTACTATGATACTAACATGATACTAGCATGATACTAGCATGATACTACCATGATGCTATCATGATACTAGCATGACACTACCATGATACTACCATGATACTATCATGATACTAGCATAGATACTAGCATGATAGAAACATATACTACCTATGAAACCTTACCATGATACTACCATGGAATACTAGCATATACAAGCATACTACATGATTTCTAGCATGATACTACCAAAGAACTACAAGATACTACAATGAGACTTTGCATGAACACTAGGCAAGATACTAGCATGATATTACTCATGATACTACCATAATAACAACCATATACTAGCATGAAACTACAATGATACACTATGATACAACATGATACTAGCATGTACTAGCTTATACTTACCATGATGCTATCAATGAAACTAGCATGACACTACACATGATACTACCAATGATACTATCAATGATACTATCATACTACCATGAATACTACAATGATACTAGGATTGATACTACCGTGATACTGCCATGATACAACCATGATACCACCCTGAAACTTCCCATGATACTACCAATACACTACCATGTACAACCATGATACTAGATGATCTATCATGATAACTAGCATGATACTACCCACGATACTACCATGATACTACATGCTACTACCAATGATACTACCAAGATAACTATCATGATACTACCATGGATACCATGATACTAGCAAGATACGTTACCATGGTACTATCAAGACACTGAAGATTGAGACACATATGCAATATATGGGAAATCTTATTCATGAATGAAGATTCACATATGTTGCATAAGTGTCCTCAATAATTCATCTTGTCCGGTTTGCAAACCATTCAATCACAACTCTATGATACTAGCATGATACTAAGCATGATACTAGCATGAAAAAAAGCATGATACTGACCAATATACTACCATGATACTACCCTCATACTATAACCATATACTTGCTCATACAAGCATGATACTACCATGATACTACATGATACTGCCACGATAACTATCATGAAACTATCAAGATACTATCATGATATAGCATGATACTACCACGACACTGCCATGATACTACCATGATACTATCCATGAACTAGCATGATACTAGCATGATACTACCATGATACTACGATGAGATACTTCTGATACTACCATATACTACCAATTACCATGATACTACCGGATACTACCATACTACCGAAGATACTAGCATGAAACCGAGCAGATACAACCATGATACTACAATGAACTAACATGATACTAGCATGATATAACCATGATACCATGTATACTAGCTAGTTACTAGCATGTACTAGCATTCTACTAAATGATACTACCATGACTACCACGATACTACCTGATAGCAGGGCCCCGCTGTGATACTAGCATGATACAACAATGATACTACCATGATACTACATGGCTACTACCATGATCTACAAGATAACTACCAAGATACTACCAAGATACTAGCATAAAACTAACACATACTAACCATGACACTACCTTGATACTACCATGATCTAGCATCATACAGCATGATACTACACGATACTACCATGATCCTACCATGACACTACAATGATAACTAGCATACTAGCAATGATACTAGCATGAATACTAGCAATGATACTAACCTAATGAATACAATGATACTAGCATATACTAGCATGATATTACCAATGATGATACCATTGAAACTAGCATGATATAGCATAAAAGCATGAATACTACAATGATACTACCATGATAACTACCAAGATACTAGCAAAATACAAGCAATATACTAATGCGCTATTCCTCATACTGAAGAAATGAACACTATGCAACACATAGGAAACGCTTAATTCATGAATAAAGAATTCCCATATGTTGCATAAGCTTCCCTTCCAACATAAAACTTGTCGGTTTTTAGAAACCATTCATCACAAACTATCATGATACTAATCATGATTCTAGCATGATACTAGCATGATACTACCAATACCCATGATACTAGCATACCCCCTTTGGTACTCCTTGAAACTACCTGATACTAGCATGAAACTCCCATGATACTGGAAAGTTTCTAGATGAAAACTACAAACTACCATGATACTACCGTGATACTCCCAAGATAAAACCCATGATACCACTATAATATTCCCTGATACAGCATGATAAAAAATGATCTACCATATACTCCCTTTAAATTTCATGATATTCCCGTTTTTACTGCCATGTACCCCATGTACAAACCCAGGGTATACCTTGTACTAGAAAGAAACTCATGATACTAGCTTGATACACCACGATACAAACCATGAAAAAAAACCATGTACTCCCCCAGATAAAAAACAGGGATCCTCCCATGATACCCCCATGACACTAGCTGATACAAATTATGATACTACCATGAAAACCTCCCCCCATGATCCCTACCAGGGTTACTCTATGATACTGAAGATGGCCCACTTAAATGAAAACCATTTTGGGAAATTCTTTTTTCTGAATAAAGTTTTCCCAAAAATTTTTCCCTAAGTGTCCAACCCTTAAAACTTGTGGGTTTTCCCCAAACCAAATTCATCAAAAACCCTCATGATACTAGCGATACTAGCAGGGATACTAGCATGATATTTTGTTGATATTTGCTTGATACTAGCATGAAGTTCCTGAAACAAACCCTTGATACTGCCATGAAAACTATCATGATACTACTTTGGCATGATATTGCATGTTCCTTCCAAGACATCCCAATGAGCTACCCATGATCCTAGAAAGATAAACCTTTAAAATACTACTTGATCTGATGGGCCCCCAAGCAGGAAAAAAAAACAGTCTTTTAAAAAATTCCAAATTTAGCCTCCCAAAAGAAAAAAAACCTACAAAAAAAACTATTTTCTATAAAAACTGATGTTTACCGTCAATGAGTGCCTTACCCAAAAAAAGGGAAAAAAACCTCTTTTTTCGGCTAAGAAAATTTGCTATCCCCAAAAAAATCCCCCATTTCCTTTGTGAGGGGAGGGAAAAAAATCGCAGTAGGGAAACAGCCCATTTGGAAAAAATACTTCATTTTTCTACAAAACCCATGACCTTAAACTTTCCAAAGTGAGGCTGGCTAACAGAATCAGAGTAAATTTGCAAAAAATACCCATATCCCCCGTTAGGGGTTATATTTTTCATAAATTTGGGGCCCCCCTAAAATTTTAATCCCCCCAACTACTTTTGTTGCATTGTTGTATTCAACGCCCATTCCTACTCTTGCTTAGTTTTTTTAAAAATCTACAAATCTATCCCTTTTTTTTTACAACTTCCCGGGAAAAACCCCCACTGTTCCATCTTTTTTATTATAAACTAGCCATAACTTGCCCTTTAAAATAATTTTTCCTCATTTTAAAAGAAATATTTCCAATTGCCCAAATTTATTCAAAAAAATCCCTATTATTGCCCAATTTTGCTTTAAACTATATTGATCAAACTTATTGTAAACTTCTTTTATTGACCATTTTATTCTATACTTTTTTTAAACTAGTATTTTCAACTAAAACTTTTATATTATCCTGTCTACCATCTTACTAGCATATTATAACCAAGTCATTGCCATTTTTATTTTTATCATTTTTTTTTATTATTATTCTTTTGCTACCTTAACTTGTGTATTTTATCCTGTCAATTTAAATCTAGTTATACTCTAATTCTTGTAAACAACTTATATAAGACCTTAGTGCAATTACAAGTGAGAGTCTTGTTCTATTTTAAATTTGTATTTTTATATTACTAGTTTATACCTAGTTGTACTTCAGTTCATTCCAGCACAACACATAGACAACATCAACTTCATTATGTGTATTAGTCACTATACTCTATATGACCAAAATACTCTAGCTATATACTTATCCAAACTTCCTACCACTACAGATATCAGTACCAGAACTCAACACACAACTCAGGATATAAATAACCATAATTTAAACCTAGAAGACGATTGATTACGTTGACCCTGATCTAAACCTCCATAATCTGACACCCAATCAAAGCCTATTGGAAAGTAACTGCCTTTATTGCACAGCAACACAAGCCAGCACTATCCTAAACAATGCTAAAAGTCTATCAGTACTTAACTACAACATCAGGTCCTTAAGCAAACACTATGATGACCTCCTGGCACTCCTTGAATCACTAAAGACACCCTTCTGCATTATTCTTACTGAGACCTAGCTTAAGCAGGACACAATAGATATCTACCCTCTACCAGGATACACAGCAATTAACAACTGCAGACCAAACCAAGTTGGGGGTGGTATTGCAATCTATTACTCTAACCAATTATCTTGTATTAGCACCACTTGCTTTAGTGATGAATATGGGGAATACATTTTTACTAATTTTACTGTAAAAAACCTTAAGACACCTATAACAATCGGTGCCATTTACCGGATACCTCACACAAACATCCCAAATTTCCGTGAGAAATTAAAGTCACTAATAACAAACAGACAAATGAATAAGCACCACCTTCTCTTAGCTGGAGACTTCAACATCAACCTTGGCTTACTAGATGATCAGCCTGTAACTGATTTCATCAACAATATGAACAACACACTTCTCATACCAACAATAACTAAACCAACCAGGCTCACTGAGACAAGTGCAACCATAATAGACCACATATGGACCAATATACTAGCCCCCCTTAAATCAGGGATAATCACAGATAGCACTACAGACCACTACCCTACCTTCCTCCTGACAAACATTAGTAAACCACCACTTGAATTCAACAAAGTCTCATTTAGACTCCATGACGAGGCCTCAATAAGGAAGTTCACAGCTGACCTAGAGATTGTTGACTGGCCTACAGAATTCTCCAAGGCCAATGGTATTGATGACTGGACAGACATTTTTTCTTAACAAATTACTTAGACTATACAACAAACATTGTCCTATAAAAACGAAACAGATAACAAACAAACGGCTTGGTTGCCCATGGCTAACCAGTACCATTCTGAAATCCATTGACAAGAAACACCAATATGAAAAGCAATATAGACAGGGCTTAATGCACAATGATATTCTTAAACACTATTCATCAGTTCTCACCAAAGTAATAAAGAAAGCCAAACAACTATACTACTCCAGTAGATTCACAGACACTAGAGGAGATATAAAAAAGACTTGGAAAACACTCTCTCAGATTCTAGGGACCCACAAACTGAAAAAAAACAAAGAATATTGTCCTAACTAAACCTAATGAAACACCACTACATCCCACTGACACAGCTAAAAAGATAAACGACTTCTTCTCAACCATAGGATCTAATCTCGCCAATAAAATCCCACATACCAATGCCCATGCCGGGGACTACCTAGATGGGAATTTCCCAAATTCCTTCTATCTTGCACCAACTGAGCCCTCGGAAGTCACCGAGATTATAAAGTCACTTAAAAACAACTCAGGGAATCTGTCTAATGTCCCACCATTACTGTACAAGCGAGCGGCCCATATCCTTTCGCATGCTATTTCATTACTTTTTAACAAGTCACTAGAAACTAGCACCTTCCCGAAACTACTCAAGGGTTACACCAATACATAGAGGTGGTGACCCTACAGACTTAAACAAATATAGGCCAATATCAAACTTACCATTGCTATCCAAAATCTTTGAGAAACTCGTGCACAGGAGACTATATTCATTTATAACAACACAAAACATACTCAACCCCTGCCAATTTGGATTCAGGAAAAATAAAAGCACTAATGATGCAATCATAAAAATGCTAGATCTGCTTTACACAGCATTGGAAAATAAGGAATATCCACTAGGAATTTTTATTGACCTAAGAAAAGCTTTTGACACAGTAGACCACGACATCCTACTCCACAAACTTGACCATTACGGTATAAGAGGCCATGCGCTTGCTTATTTCAAATCTTACCTTACTAATAGGTATCAGTATGTCACCATTAAAGACACAGCATCAACAACACGGCCACTTGATACTGGAGTTCCGCAGGGAAGTGTCCTTGGTCCCCTGCTCTTCCTCATATACATCAATGATCTTCCAAACGTATCCCAACACCTGAAACCCATTCTCTTTGCTGACGACACGACTTATGTCATCTCTCACCCTAATCTTGCCACCCTCAACACCATTGTTAACGAGGAGCTGATCAAAATATCGACTTGGATGACAGCCAATAAACTTACGCTTAACACTGACAAAACCTACTATATTATGTTTGGTAGCAGAGCAGGAGATGCACAAATTAACATTAAGATCGAAAAACACTCTACTTACCAGAATAATGAGGGCAAATTCCTAGGCCTATACCTTGACAACAACCTGAATTTCAGTACCCATATCCAACACATAACCAAAAAAGTATCCAAAACGGTTGGGATCCTCTCCAAGATACGATACTACGTGCCGCAAACTGCCCTTATCACACTATACCATTCACTTATATATCCATACCTCACCTATGCTATTTGTGCTTGGGGATCAACTGCAGCAACACACCTAAAGCCAATAATAACCCAACAAAAAGCTGCAGTAAGAATAATCACTAAATCCCATCCCTGGCAACACACCCCCCTACTCTTCATAGATCTAAACTTACTCCCTGTTCAGTACATCCACACTTACTACTGTGCAATCTACATCTACAGGACCTTAAACTCCAATATCAACCTTGACCTAAAACGCTTTCTTGATAGTTGTGACAGAACCCACAGGCATAATACCAGACACAAACATCTCTACGACATTCCCCGTACCCGACTAAACCTTTACAAAAATTCAATGTATGTCAAAGGCCCTAAAATCTGGAACACCCTACCTGAGAACTCTAGAACTGCAGACACATTCATCACCTTCAAAACTACCATTAGAAAACATCTTATCTCCCTGATACACCCCATCAACTAACTACACGAATACCACCTGGTGGTTCACACTTTCACTCACCCATTTGACCATAAACAGAAATATTAATCTCAATCTTAAAATAATGAATCCTATGAAACTCCAATACTGAAACTATGTACTGTGCCAAAACAAAAGCATTCACATTGCTAAACTCACAAACTAGTATTTAGTCACTTAGCCATAATATCAACTTACCTCATAATTTGTAATATTTTAAAATAAAGAATTAAACTAAGTCTGCCCGAAATGCCTAGCCATGCTAGGCGTTCTAGTGGTACACTCTGTAATCATTATTTAACTACATGTAAACCACACAACAACCAAATTCTGTAAATTCAACATTGTAATCTTTATAGAGAATAAACTTTGAACTTTGAATTTGAATGATACTACCATGATACTACCATGATATTACCATGATACCACCGTGATACTACCATGATACTAGCATGATACTAGCATGATACTAGCATGATGCTATGATACTACCGTGATACTAGCATGATACTAGCATGATACTAGCATACTACCATGATACTACCATGATACTACCATGATACTACCATGATATTACCATGATGCCATGATACTAGGATGATACTAACATGATACTAGCATGATACTAGCATGATACTACAATGATACTACCATGATACTACCATGATACTACCATGATACTAACATGATACTACCATGATACTACCATGATACTAGCATGATACTAACATGATAATAGCATGATAGTACCATGATACTACCATGATACTAGCATGATACCACCATGATACTACCATGATACTAGCGTGATACTAACATGATACTAGTATGATACTAACATGATACTAGCATGATACTAGCATGATACTAGCATGATACTAGCATAATACTACCATGATTCTACCATGATACTATCATGATACTAGCATGATACTAGCATGATACTTGCATGACACTAGCATGATATTACCATTATACTACCATGATACTAGCATGATACTACAATGGTACTAGCATGATGCTACCGTGATACTATCATGATACTAAAGATTGAGACACTTATGCAACATATGGGAATCTTTATTCATGAATAAAGATTCCCATATGTTGCATAAGTCTCTCAATCTTCAACTTGTCGGTTTTCCAAATCATTCATCACATCTATCATGATACTAGCATGATACTAGCATGATACTAGCATGATACTACCATGATACTACCATGATAATAGCGTGATACTACCATGATACTACCATGATACTACCATGATACTACCATGATATTAGCTTGATACTAGCATGATACTACAAAGATACTAGCATGATACTACCATGATACTACCCTTATACTACCATGATACTACCATGATACTAGCATACTAGCAGGATAATAACATGATACTACCATGATACTAGCATGATACCACCATGATGCTATCATGATACTAGCATGATACTAGCATGATACTACCATGATACTAGGATACTACCATGATACTAGCACATTACCATGGTACTACCATGATACTACCATGATACTAGCATGATACTACCATACTACCATGACACTACCATGATACTGGCACGATACTAGCATGATACTACCATGATACTACCGTGATACTACCATGATACAACCATGATACCACCATGATACTACCATGATACTAGCATGATACTACCATGATACTACCATGATACTAGCATGATACTAGCATGATACTAGCATGATACAACCATGATACTACCGTGATACTACCAGATACTACCATTTATACTACCATCATACAACCATGATCCAACCATGATCCCACCATGATACTAACCAAAAAACCCCTGATCCAAGATACTGAAGATTGAAGAACAAATGAACTAGGAAAACCTTTTTTCCAAAATAAATATACCCATATTGGTTGATAAATGTCTCCATTTTCAACGGGTTTTTTTTCAAACCCTTCCCCATAACAACTAAATGATACTAACCTGTAAAAAAACCCTATATAAAACTACCCAAATACAACCATGATATTTAACCATAAAATACCCCCGTACTAGCATAATACTACCTTTGATAGGGGGTTGAAAACTTGAAAAGGGGAATTTTTATTAAATGAAAAAAGACCCATGGATAAGGTTAATATTCCCGGGGTTTTAAACCCAATTCACACAACCTTCAGGTCTCAAACGGGCAAAACTAGGATCCGGGGCGTCCCGTCTAAACCGGGATCTATTCCCATAAACAACCAGTAGCGATACTTCTGAAAGGCTGCCCCAAAATTTCGCTCCGGGGCGGGGGGCCCTCAGGGGAGGGAGGGGGGTTAATGGGGGCCAAAGTCCCCAATTTTTGGGATTGACCCTCACAAACCCAACGAGAGGCCACCCAGAATGACCAAAATTCCCCAACAGTAAAAACCTACAAATCGAAAAAAAAGAAAACAAAGGAAGACTGCAAACTATTTTAAGGCGCAACTAAGGGGAAAAACAGCCCCAAAGGGCCGGGCAAAAAAACCCACCGAAAAATCAACTATTAAACCCAAGTGTAGTCAGGAAAACGCCGGCCCACAACCACCCCACTCACCACCACTCAAGGCCCCCCACCACAACAAAAACAACAAAAAAGGCCCCCCTTGCCACCACCCCAAACCTCCCCCCTCTTCCCCGGTTTTCAACCTACCAAGTAGTCCCTCAGGATAAACCAAACCCCAAAATACCCAAAAGGGCCCATGAATCCCAATTTAGTTTTAAAAATTATGAATCTTCGAGAGACCCTACAAAACAAGACCCCGGGAAAGACCCCAACTCGAAAAAAAAAATCCCAGCCCCTTGAACAAAAGTTTTCAACACCAGGAACGACTAATTTTGTAACAAGACCATCCAACAGTCATGGGATAGCCAAAACCCAACAAAAAATATCTTCTTAATAAAAAGGGTTTTTAAGAAGCAGTAAAAAAATGAAGAGCAACTTAGATAACCATTTCAGTGACTACTTTTTCCCCAAAAAGAAAAAACGAAAAAAAGTTTAAACTATCGGACGCAGTAATATTAACAGTCCACTTTTTCCCAGTAATAAACCAAACAAACAGAAAAGAAATTCCCTCTGCAGATCATAAAGGACCAAAAAATTTTTTTTTTTGGTACCAGTCAAAAATTAAAAAAGCCGGGTTTACTAGGATCCCTGGTAGAAAAAGTTTTAATGCTTAGATTCCATTTCACAGACAAAAAAAAAAAGGACTTAATTATTGCTTCATTAAAGAAAGAAAGGGGAAATAAATAAACGAGGTTTTTCCCAAAAAAAACGTCAAAACCCCTGTATAAGTCAAAAAACTTAAGGGGAGAGAATAATACACAAAAACACCAATGCTTCCCACAGGGGAAGGAAAATTCTAGTTGGGAAAAACAAATGTGGGTCAACTGTACACAATACGAACGAGAATGAATCTACAGGGTTTTCCCTCAGGGATCCCAAATTTTAGAAAAATAACTAAACAAAGCCCAAACTAAAAAGCCTACGTAGTGTAGTGAAATTTTTTTCCCTTCCAAAAAATTTATTGTTCAAATTTAAATTTGTCCCAACCCTCTTATAATTAAATAATCAACACCTCTTTTTGGGTGTTTTTTACTAGAAAGGCATAGGCACCTTATTGATTTTGTTATTTACTTTTGGTTCGTTTAAAACATTACTGAATTGATACTTTCTCTGTCCATATTACTACCTCATATTTTTTTTTTTTTAAATCTATAAAAAATTTATTATTTAAAAAAAAATTTAATTTAAATTCTTTTTTTACTAAAATTTAAATTTTTAAATTTTCTTAACAATTTTGATTTTTAAATAACCATTACTTGTCAAAATTCCCTTTCCCCTGTTTTTAATACCAACATTTACTATCCAAATTTTCCCTTTTAAATTTACCTTGTACTCCCCTTAAAACCTCAAGTATAACAACCAGGGGCAATATTAAATGAAATAAAAAATTACTTTTTTCACTTTTTTTGGTAATCAAAAATTTACTTACAAAATTTTAAAAACACCAAATTTCCCTACCATAAATTTTTTAATTTTTGTACATTAAACATTTTTTTATACTTCCCCCAAAAAAAATTTTGACCCAAAATTTTCAAGTTTTTTAATATTCAACCCCAACCTTTATATTATCCCTTGTACCTGTGTCCCTTTCCCAACCCTCTTACTATCATTTTTTTTTTTATAAAAAAGACATTACCATTTTTAAATTTTTTTATTTATTATTTTTGGGTATTTTTAATTGTAAATTTTTAAATTTTGCCCAATTTAAATCAAAGGTATAACCCTTGTCTTGTCAACAACCTTTACCAACCTATTGAAATTTGCAAGTCCCAAATTTAAAATTGGTTTTTTTATATTATAATTTTATAAAAAAATTTCCAAACCAAACTGCCCTTTTAATTTTTTGGCTTACCATTATTTAAATTTTTTACCCCCTTCCATTTTTCCCCTCCTTTTTTTATTAGTTTAATTTAATTTTCCTATTAATATTTTCCCACAATTTTTTTAAATAAATCAAGGTGCTATTTTTGGGGGTGCAAAAAGTAGAAAATTTCAAAATTTTTGGGCCAAATTATTTTTCCAAAGCCTTTTTTTTGTTTAAACCACAAAAATTTGGTAAACCAAAAACCCTAATTAAGCCCCTTTTTTATATTAAAAATTTTATACATTTTTCAAATTTTTAAAAAAATTAAACCCTTTTTTAGTCCCTTACCTACTATCAACCCCCCAAGCTCCACTTTTTTTATCATCACTTTTTTTTGTATTAGCCCCCTTGGGCTAAATATTTATTACTTTTTGTTAAATAATCCAGGTGCTTTTTTTTAGCTTAAAACTATTTACTTTTTTTTTAAATATTAAAATTAAAAACTAAAGTTTTCACTACAAATCTTATGATTCCAAGCTTTGTTTCCTGAAAACCAAACCCCTTTTAAATTTAATGATTAAATAAATCAAACATAACTTAATTACAACACTGCAGAACAATAAAAAAGGCACTTCTCAGGCCAAAAACAACATAACAAATTTAACTACAAAATCAATCTTTAAGCAAGCTTTAAACGATGACCCCCTTCCCTTACTAAATTCCTTCCCATCCCAAATATGCCATCATTACACTAACTAAAACCCCGGGAAAAAAACCCCGTTTGTAAGAGGGTCTATGCCATTCCTTTTAACACCCCCCCATACACAACTGAAAGGCCAAAACAAAAAGGGGGGGTTGGCACGGGCCCATATACTACTCAGACCAACTAAAAGTATATAATATTTTCCCAAAGGGGAATAAAACAGGGGGAATATATAAAACAAAATTCAAATAAAAAGTACCTGAAAAAAAACCCCTCAAAATTGATAAACTCTACAGATTTACCCCACAGTCAAAAAATTACCCCAATTTTAGCCCAAAAACTGGGAAAGGGTATGATAACTGTTTGCACGCATGAAAAAAAGATAACTTACTACTCTCAGTGACTTCAATATAAATTTTCCGCAAGCCGGGAACCCAAAACTTTAAACAAAAATTTCACAAACACAATGAAAACTGAATGTTACAAACCAACATAAAAAAACCTACAAGAGTTACAGAGACTAGTTTTTCCCTATTTGACCACATCTGGCCCAACACCCATATCCCCTTTAAAATCAGGCAAAATTTACAGAAAATTTCCAAAAAGACCACTCCCCTACTTTCCTCATAAAAAACCTTGGTAAACAACCCCAAGACACTACAAAAGTCACCTTCAGACTTCACAATGAGGCACCATTAATAATTCACAACAGCAATAGCAAACATTATTGGCAAAACTGAGCTAGAAACCTAAAAAAGGATTTTTACGAATGTATTAAAAATTTTTTTCTAAAAAAAACCCAAAAACCTCTAAAACAAGCACTGCCCCCCAAAAAAACTAAACAGATGACAGCAAAAGCCCTGAAAAAGGTCCCTGCTAACCCCCCCCCCGCATTCCCAAATCCATAAAAACAAAACACCAATATGAAAAACAGTACAAAAAGGGGTCACATAAACCAAGACCAAACAAAACTTTGATACTCGTCAATCCAAACCAGCCGATAAAAAGGGAAAAAAAAAATTTTTAATTATGAAACGGGATTATCCAACTTACTGGGGGGAAAAAAAAAAGGGACCGGGGAAAAAACCCTACCCTAAATTCGGGGCCCCCAAAAAAGATATCACAAAAAAGCGAAATAAAATTAGCAAAAACAGATAAACCCCAAATCCCCCCAACAGAAACACAACAGATTTAAATTTAAATTTCTTCTCCCCAAAGGGGAAAAAACCCCTTTGGGCCAAAAAAATTTCCCAAACCCAAAATATCCCCCACCAAATGACTACCTTCCCCCGCAAAATACCCGAACACACTTTTTCCTAGCTCCGACTACCCATAAAGAAGTCCCCCCTTATTACAAAAGCACTAAAAAACAAGGCAGAGATTTTTAAATACCTTAAACCCCCCCCTTTTTATAAAAAAAGTGTCCCCAAGTGCCATTCCAATCATTTGGGAACACCTTTAACAAATCCAATTTAATCCTCCACCTTTCCCTAAAATACTCAAAATAGCAAGGGTCACCCCGATCCACAAAGGAGAGGGCCAAACAAGTTGAATAAAATAAAGGCCAATAACCAACTTTCACCCTCTCTCCCAAAAAACTTCGAAAAATTAATTCATAAACGAATCTACTCCTACCTTACTCCCCAAAAAAATACCAAACCCCCGGGCCAAATTTGGGGTTCAGGGCCCAATAAAAAAAAATGATGCTATTATAAAACATGCTAGAACATATATAAACTGCAATAGAGAAAAAAAAGTCCCCTGGGGGGCTTCAATTTACTTTCCCTAAAGCTTTTTATACAGTTTTACCATGACTTTCTCCCCGTAAAATTGTCACACTATGGTATAAAGGGCACTCCCCAAATACCTCAAATCTTTTCCCCCAGCAACAGAACCAATATTTGTACGCAAATGGGGCAAACACTTCTGCACAACCAATTACCCAAATTTGGGGTCCCACAGGGAAGTGTCCTTGGGCCCCCTTTTCTTTCCCTAAAATAAATGACCTTCCCCAAAACTTTTGCAATTACTCAAAAAAACCCCCACTATTTGCAGATGACCCCTACCTCGTCTTTCTCCTCCCCCCCGAGCCCATCACGCTAGGCCCCCCAATTAAATTGGGGAAAAAAAAACCGAATTACAAAAAATATCACCCGGATGAGGACTAACAAACTTTCACTAAACATTGACAAAAAAAACCCCTTTCTTCATTTAGTTTTTGGGAGCCCAAACTAAAAATGTCCCCCCCTTAAAAAATAATGAAAAAAAGGAACACCAAACACAAAAAATAAAAAGAGGGAAAAATTTTAGGAAACCACCCCGAAAATAGACCAAATTTCAACACATTACATCAAATTTCTAAGAAAAAATTTCCCAAAACGTAAACATACTATCCCAAGATACGGAAATATGTTCCCCCATTTAGCCCTCCTGGCCCTATATCATCTCTTATTTTTCCCCCATCTCCCTAAGGAATTTGGGGCAAAGGGGGCCCAAAAACAATTTAAACCCCCTCAGACCAAATAATTACCCCAAAAAAAGGGTGCCGTTTTGAAAGATAACAAATTCTCACTACGCAGCACACTCCCCCCAATACAATACACTAAACCTACTCACCCCAAAAAAAACATCCATACTTATTACTGCCCCCAATTACATACATAGAACACTTAACTCTGTATTTTAAAAACCCCCCCCCAAACAACTCCTTGCCACCTCAACAAACAAAATGCCATAACACAAGGGACAATCACCCTTTGGGGTTCCTCGTGTTTCCCTCTCACCTAAAGCAAAAACTCAATGCACATAAAAAGGGCCCCAAAATTTTGGGAAATTTATTCCTGTAAATAAAAAAAGAAACACAAAACCCTTTTTTTTTAAAATTTAAGTCTCTTCTCCAAAATTATTTTCTTACTCAAAACCCAAAACCAAAAAAAATACTGAATAACTAACCTTAAAAATTTTTAAATTTTTTAAATGTTTTCTCCAATTAAAACCCCATAAATGTTTTAAACCCCAAAAACCCCAAACTAACTTTTTAATTTTTAAATACACTACCTAACAGAATCACAAACCCAACGAAAAGGGAAAACCTTGACCTGTTTTTTGTAATACTCATTGTGCTTTAAAAGTTAAACGTTTACCAAAAATGTTTTATCACTGAATTTTTTCATTGGGGTTAGTAGCAGCGCTGTATAGTCCTTGTGGCTTAGCGCTTTTTTTGATTTAATAATAATAATAATCATTTTCTTTTGTTAATCTAAGTTTTAAATTTTTAAACCCGCCCGTAAAAGCTATGCATTAAATAAGGGGGGCTTTGGCATAAATGCTCTTATCTGTATTTTTTTTTTTACCTCTTAATTGGGGCACAAATTGGAATAAAAAAATAAATAAAAAAAAAAAATAAATACTATTTAGATACTATCATATACCAAACATGAAATTAAACCCTGATACTACCAAGACACTGCCATGATACTACCAAAGGGTACAACCAAGAAAACAAACATGATACTAGCAAAGGGAAATACCCTGATATACCCGAAAAATACCAAGATTTCTACGATATTTCACCATAAATTCCCCCCATGATACTACCATAAATTTCCATGATACTACCGGGATTACCAAGATACTAGCAAAAACTACCATGAACTAGCATGATACTACAGGGTACTAGCATTAAAGCTTTTCATGATAATACCGTTTAGACAAACAACTTGCATGAACTACCCATGATACTACCAAGATACTACCATGAAAACAAACCCTGATACTACATGAAATTAAACCCTGGGTGCCAAGAACTACATGAAACTACAAGATACACAATGAAAACTACCATGATACTACCATTATACAACATGATAACAAACCCTGATACAAACATTGGGTACTAGCATGATACTAACATGAAAAATAATTTATACTAGCAATATACAACAATGATACAAACCCTTATACTATCAAAGATTTCTAGCATGAACTAGCATGATATAAAATGATACTACCATGACACTAAACCCCTGACACTAGCAGATACTTTCATCCCACCTGAAAATAGCCCTAAACTACCATGGGTTAAATACAATGATACTTTTCATGGGTTTTAAACTTGATAACTAGCAAAGATTTTACCGTGAAAAAACTACCATTATACTACCATGATAAAAAGCAAGATACTAAAAATGATACCCACCATGATACAAACCAAAGGGTACGACAAAATAATAGCCCTGGGTCCACCATTATGCTATCAAGGGTGCTGAAGTTTTGAGACACTTTTGCAACATAAAGGGGAAACTTTCTTCACGAATAAATATTCCCATATGTTGCAAAAAATTCTCAAATTCAACTATTTTGGTTTTTCCAAAAAAAAATTTATCACAACAAAAATGAAACTACATTAAAACCCAGCATGATTTCTTTGCATGATAATTTCCGTGATACTATCAAGATACTAAACATGATACTGCATGATATTTTTCAGATACACCATGATAAATACCAAGATACTACATAAAACTACCAAAACTACCATGATACTAGCATATTAAAATTGGTACTATCATTTTACTACCATGATTTTAAAAAATGAAACCCAGCATGATACTACCATATTTCACCAAAAAAACTACCATGATACTAGCATATTTCTACCATGATACACCCTGATGCACCAAGATACAACCATAAACCACTATGGTACTACATGATACTACCCTGATACTACCAAAAATACTACCATGGGTACTACCATGGGTACCCATGGGACATCATGGGTACGGAAATTTTACACTTATTCAACTATTGGGGAACCCAAATTTATGAATAAAGATTCCCATATTTTTTCATAAGTGCCCCAATCTTCAACTTTTTGGTTTTTTCCCAAAACCCTTTTACACAAACCCCATGATAAAAAAACATAAATTTCAAACATGACAAACCCGCATGATACTAGCATGATGCCAAAACATTATACTATCATGATACTTTCCATGTAAAACATGAAACAAACCCTGATACTTCTTGATTCTCCCCTTTTTACAAACATGATGTACTGCATATAAATGCCTTTAAACAACAAGATAAATAGCAAAAGAAATTTTCATACTACCAAGACACTGCCATTATGCACCATGATACACCAAGAAACTAGCATGATACTTCAAGATACTACCATGAAACCAACCCGATACTACCATGATTTCTTCCATGATACTACCATGGGGACTACCATGAAAATTTTTCCCATGATACAACCCCGGGTACTACAAGATACTAAACAAGTACTAGCACGATACTAGCATGAAAACTACATTAAGTTTCCTGATACTACCTGATCCAACAAGATACTAGCATTAAAACACAAGATACTGCCAAGAACTACCATACAAACCCTGATCCCCAGCCCTGATATTACCCCTGATTCCTTTGATACTACACGATACTAGCATTTATACTCCCCTGATACTAAACAGAAACTACATGATACTAGCATGAAAACTACAAAGATAAATACCATGATAAATAATATGATACTACCAAGATACTACCAAGATAACCCCTAAAAGCAAGATACCAAAATGATAATACATTAAACTACCAGAAAAAACCATGAAAACTAGCATTAAACCCAAACAGATACCACCATGATACACCATGACACCACAGATACTAAAATGAAACTAGGGAGATACTAAAAATGAACAAACATGGGAAAATAGCAAGAAATGCATAAAACTACAAGACATTATCAATTTTACAAACCAAAATACTAGCATGAACCCACCATGAAACTAAAAATTATACTACATGAACAAACCCTGGAAATAGCGTGTACTACCATGATACTACATGGAAAGCAAACCAAAAACTACATGAAAACTGAAGATTGAGACACTTTAAAAGCAACAAATCGGAAAACTTTTTCATGGATAAGATTCCCAAATGTTTCATAATTTTCTCAATCTTCAACTTGTCTGTTTTCCCAAAACATTCTCACAACTATCAGAAACTAGCGGGGATACTCCCCTGATACAAACCCAAAAAACTAACAAGATTTACTTGAAAACTAGCATTATACTACTAGGAAACTAGCCCGATACTACCGTTAAAACTACATGAAACAGCAAGATACTAGAAAGATACTAGAATGGGTACTAGCTTTATACTTCATTAAAACTAAAATATACCACCAAAATAAATAGCCTGAATAACCAATGGGGGGTACTAGCATGATACTAAAAATACTAGCATGGTTTCTTTAAAAAATATAAATAAACCCTGATACAAACCCTGAAAACTAGCATTTCTAACTTTTCATATACAACAAAAATTTCCCGGGGAAAAATAAATTTGTTGAACAGGACATAATAAACTATGCCCGATTGGGGTTACTATGACATGGTCCACAACGAAAGAAAATTTAAAAACCCAACAAATCCTCATGCCCTGGAAATTTGTTGCAAGGGGTTTTTAAAAGGGAAATTTTAAAAAGGGAAATAAGGGGAAACCTTTGGCTTTTAAAATTTTTAGCATAACACACAAACTGGCAAAAATGGGCCCGATAAGGTTTTGAAAAAAAGAGGGTGGGCAAATTTAAAAAAATTTAATATATTCCCAAAAAACGAGGAATGAAAAAAGGAACTTTTGCATACCTTTGGTTAATAAACTCAACATAACACTGCAAAAATGGCATAGGGCCTGATAATTGGGGAAAAGGCAAATGTAATACCAATTTTCAAAAGGGAGGTGACAATCCTTAGCCCTTTGAAATACAGACCAAAAAAGCCTTACCCCCATATTTGGGGAAAAATTTTTGGAATCCCAAAAATTGCTTGAAAACGTGGCCATCTTTAAAAAGGCAAAATTGATAAATGAATTTCAAAAAACGGTTTTTTTTAAGGGGATTTTTGTCCAAACAGTTTTACTAACCTTTTTTTACTAAGGTTTTTTTAAAGGGGGTAAAAATCATGGTAATGAAAAAGATATTGTGAAAATGGAAATTTTAGTAAGGCCCTTTTGAAAGAGTTCCTAAAAGGGTATTGAGGAAACCCTTTAAGGGCACACGGAATAGGAGGAAAATTTTTTTTTCCCGGTAGAGAAAATGGTTTTACAAATAGGGAACAAGAGGTTTTAATAAATCGTAAAATAAAAATTGGGGGGGAAGCCAATTTGGGGTTTCCCGCAGGGGGCAGTGTTGGGGCCCTGTTTTTTTCACAATTTACATGAACAAGATTGGGGGAATAAATAGCGACATAAGCAAATTTGGGTGATGACACCCCAAAAAAGGCCATCCAAATTTATTCTAAAGAGGACATTAGTGCACTCCATGATGAAAATTTTAAAAAAGACTGATGCAGTTTCGGGGAAGTGGAAATACGTTTAAAAATAAAAAAATACAAATTCCAAAAAGTTTTTGGAAAAGGAAAAATAAACCCTGCCACTTAAAAACGAAAGTGGGAGATCTTAAAAACTAAAGGGTTCAAAACCCATGAACTGAAGTTGAGACCTTAGAAACATATTGGAATCTTTATTCATGAATAAAGATTCCCATATGTTGCATAAGTGTCTCAATCTTCAACTTGTCGGTTTTCCAAACCATTCATCACAACTCTCATGATACTAGCATGATACTAGCATGATACTAGCATGATACTTGCTTGATACTTGCTTGATACTAGCATGATAGTACCATGATACTAACATGATACTGCCATGATACTATCATGATACTATCATGATACTAGCATGATATTAGCATGTTACTTCCAAGACACTGCCATGATGCTAGCATGATACTAGCATGATACTACCATGATACTACTATGATACTGATGGGCTACCAAGCAGGTAAAAAAACAGTGCTGTTAAAATTCCAAACTAGCCTACAAAGAAACAACCTACTAAAAACATCTATTTCTATAAAAACTGATGTTTACGTCAATGAGTGCCTTACCAAAACAAGACAAAACCTTCTTTATCGGCTAAGAAAATTATGCTATGCCCAAAAAATCCACCAGTGCTTTGTGAGGGATGGAAAAATCGCAGTTAGGAAACAGCCCACTGGGAAGAGATACTTCATCTCTACAGAACATGACCTTAAAACATTCCTAATGAGGCTGGACTAACAGAATCAGAGTAAAGTGCAGATAATACCCATAGTCCACCGTTAGTGTTATATTGTCATAAATTTGTGCCCCCCTAAAATTCTTATACCCCAACTACTTTTGATTGTCTTGTTGTATTCAACGACCATTCAAACCTCATAGTTTAGTTTGTTTAATATCTTCAGAATCTATCTCCTTTTTTTACAATTTACCGCATCACTGTTCCATCTTATTTTATTATAAAACTAGCCATAACTTGTCCTCAATAATTCTACCTCACTTTAAGAAATACTCAATTGCCCAATTTTATTCTAAAATCCTATTATTGCCCAATTTTTTAAACTATATTGATCAAACTTATTGTAAACTTCTTTTATTGACCATTTTATTCTATACTTTTTTTAAACTAGTATTTTCAACAAAAACTTTTATATTATCCTGTCTACCATCTTACTGCTATTATAACCAAGTCATTGCCATTTTATTTTTATCATTTTTTTTATTATTATTCTTTTGCTACCTTAACTTGTGTATTTTATCCTGTCCAATTTAAATCTAGTTATACTCTAATTCTTGTAAACAACTTATATAAGACCTTAGTGAAATTTAACAAGTGAGAGTTTTGGGTTCTATTTTAAATTGTTTTTTTATATTACTAGTTTATCCCTATTTGTACTTCAGTTCATTCCAGCACAACACATAGACAACATCAACTTCATTATGTGATTAGTCACTTTTACTCTATATGACCAAAATACTCTACTATAACTTATCCAAACTTCCTACCATACAGATATCAGTACCAGAACTCAACACACAACTCAGGATATAAATAACCATAATTTAAACCTAGAAGACGATTGATTACGTTGACCCTGATCTAAACCTCCATAATCGGGACACCCAATCAAGCCTATTGGAAAGTAACTGCCTTTATTGCACAGCAACACAAGCCACCCACTATCCTAAACAATGCTAAAAGTCTATCAGTACTTAACTACAACATCGGGTCCTTAAGCAAACACTATGATGACCTCCTGGCACTCCTTGAATCACTAAAGACCCCTTCTGCTTATTCTTACTGAACCTAGCTTAAAGCAGGACAAAATAGATATCTACCCTCTACCAGGATACACAGCAATTAACAACTGCAGACCAAACCAAGTTGGGGGGTATTGCAATCTATTACTCAAACCCAATTATCTTGTATTAGCACCACTTGCTTTAGTGATGAATAGGGGGAATACATTTTTACTAATTTTACTGTAAAAAAACCTTAAGACACCTATAACAATCGGTGCCATTTCCCGGGATACCTCACACAAACATCCCAAATTTCCGTGAGAAATAAGTCACTAATAACAAACAGACAAATGAATAACACCACCTTCTCTTAGCTGGAGACTTCAACATCAACCTTGGCTTACTAGATGATCAGCCTGTAACTGATTTCATCAACAATATGAACAACACACTTCTCATACCAACAATAACTAAACCAAAACCAGGCTCACTGAGACAAGTGAAACCCCATAATAGACCACATATGGACCAATTACTACCCCCCCTTTAAAAATCAGGGATAATCACAGATGCATACAGACCACTACCCTACCTTCCTCCTGACAAACTTAGTAAACCACCACTTGAATTCAACAAAGTCTCATTTAGACTCCATGACGAGGCCTCAATAAGGGAAGTTCACAGCTGACCTAGAGATTGTTGACTGGCCTACAGAATTCTCCAAGGCCAATGGTATTGATGACTGGACAGACATTTTTTCTTAACAAATTACTTAGATATACAACAAACATTGTCCTATAAAAAACGAAACAGATAACAAACAAAGGGTTTGGGTTTGCCCATGGCTAACCAGTACCATTCTGAAAATCCATTGACAAGAAACACCAATATGAAAAGCAATATAGACAGGGCTTAATGCACAATGATATTCTTAAACACTATTCATCAGTTCTCACCAAAGTAATAAAGAAAGCCAAACAACTATACTACTCCAGTAGATTCACAGACACTAAGGAGATATAAAAAAAGACTTGGAAAACACTCTTCAGATTCTAGGGACCCACAAACTGAAAAAAAAAAAATATTGTCCTAACTAAACCTAATGAAACACCACTACATCCCCCTGACACAGCTAAAAAGAATAAACGACTTTTCTCAACCCTAGGATCTAATCTCGCCCCAATAAAATCCCACATACCAATGCCCCTGCCGGGACTACCCAGATGGAATTTCCCAAATTCCTTCTATCTTGCACCAACTGAGCCCTCGGAAGTCACCGAGATTATAAAGTCACTTAAAAACAACTCAGGGAATCTGTCTAATGTCCACCATTAAATGTACAAGCGAGCGGCCCTATCCTTTGCATGCTATTTCATTACTTTTTAACAAGTAAATAGAAACTAGCACCTTCCCCAAACTACTCAAGGGGTTTCACCAAAAACATAGAGGTGGTGACCCTACAGACTTAAACAAATATAGCCAATATCAAACTTACCATTGCTATCCAAAATCTTTTTAGAAACTCGTGCACAGGAGACTATATTCATTTATAAACAACACAAAACATACTCAACCCCTGCCAATTTGGATTCAGGAAAAATAAAAGCACTAATGATGCAATCATAAAAATGCTAATCTGCTTTACACAGCATTGGAAAATAAGGAATATCCACTAGGAATTTTATTGACCTAAGAAAAGCTTTTGACACAGTAGACCACGACATCCTACTCCACAAACTTGACCCTTACGGTATAAGAGGCCATGCGCTTGCTTATTTTAAATCTTACCTTACTAATAGGTATCAGTATTCACCATTAAAGACACAGATCAACAACACGCCACTTGATACTGGAGTTCCGCAGGGAAGTGTCCTTGGTCCCCTGCTCTTCCTCATATACATCAATGATCTTCCAAACGTATCCCAACACCTGAAACCCATTCTCTTTGCTGACGACACGACTTTTGTCATCTCTCACCCTAATCTTGCCCCCCTCAAAACCATTGTTAACGAGGAGCTGATCAAAATATCGACTTGGATGCAGCCAATAACCTTACGCTTAAAACTGACAAAACCCACTATATTATGTTTGGTAGCAGAGCAGGAGATGCACAATTACATTAAGATCGACAAAACTCTACTTACCAGACATAATGAGGGCAAATTCCTAGGCCTATACCTTTACAACAACCTGAATTTCAGTACCCATATCCAACACATAACCAAAAAAGTATCCAAAACGGTTGGGATCCTCTCCCAAAATACGATACTACGTGCCGCAAAAATGCCCTTATCACACTATACCCTTCACTTATATATCCATACCTCACCTATGCTATTTTTTGCTTGGGGATCAACTGCAGCAAAAACACCTAAAGCCAATAATAACCCAACAAAAAGCTGCAGTAAGAATAATCACTAAATCCCATCCCTGGCAAAACACCCCCCTACTCTTCATAAGATCTAAACTTACTCCCTGTTCAGTACATCCACACTTACTACTGGCAATCTACACTACAGGACCTTAAACTCCAATATCCCAAACCCTTGACCTAAAACGCTTTCTTGATAGTTTGTGACAGAACCCACAAAGGGATAATACCAGACACAAACATTCTACGACATTCCCGTACCCGGACTAAACCTTTACAAAATTCAATGTATGTCAAAGGCCCTAAAATCTGGAACACCCCACCTGAGAACTCTAGAACTGCAGACACATTCATCACCTTCAAAACTACCATTAGAAAACACTTATCTCCCTGATACACCCCATCAACTAACTACCAAAAACCACCTGGTGGTTCCACTTTCACTCCCCTTTTAAACCATAACAAAATTTTAATCCCCAATTTTAAAAAAATAAATGAACCCAAATGAAACTCCAATACGGAAAACTATGTACGTCCCCAAAACAAAAGCTTTCCCAATTCCCTAAACCCCACAAACTATATTTTTCATTTAAAGCCATAATAAAACTTAATCATAATTTGTAATTTTTTTAAAAAAAAAGGAATTTAAAAACTAAGTCTGCCAAAATGCCTAGCCATGCTAGGCTTTCTGGGGGTTAAAATCTGTAATCAATTTTTTTAAACTACATGTAAACCAACAACCAACCAAATTCTGAAAATTTAAAACATTGTAATCTTTTTAGAGAATAAACTTTGAACTTTGAATTTTGAAGGGATATCCCAATGATACAAAAACCCATGATATTACCACCCCCCCAAACCGTGTTTACTACCATGATATTTGCTGATACTAGCATGAACTAGCTGATGCTATGAAAATACCGTGTTTCTAGCATGAACTAGCATGATACTACCCTCCCAACCATGAACTCCCAAGATACTCCCCTGATAAAAACCATGATTTTAAACCCATGATCCCAATGAACTGGGAAAATTGATCCAACATGATACTACATGATATTTTACAATGATACACCATGATTTTTCCATAAAAAAAAAAACCATGAATTAAAAATGATACTCCAAAAACCAAAATTTTACTACCCCAATGATCCTAACATGTAAAAGCATGATAGTACCATGATACTACCATATACTAGAAATGATCCCAAAACCAAAATGATCCCTCCATAAAAACTGGGCGTGATACAAACATGATAAAAGTTTGTCCTAAAATGATCCCAAACCCCATGAAAAAAAAAGCATGTATAGCATGTACAAGCATAATACTTAACCCAAAATTTACCATGAACAACCCATAAAACTAGCATAAATACTACCCTGATACTTGCATGACCTACTTATATTACCATTATTTTTCCCTGTTATAGCAGGAAACTAAAAAGGTTTCCCAGCATGATGCAACCGTGATACATCATGTTTAAAAAGGGTTTTGGACACAAATGCAACATAGGGGAATTTTTATTCATGAATAAAAAAACCCCAAAGGGTTGCAAAAGTCTCTCAAATTTTCCCAACTTGTGGGTTTTCCCACAAATCATTCTCAAATCTTTCAGGAAAACAAACCCTGTTTCTAGCTTGAAACTAGCAGGGATACAAACCAAAATGATACTACCATAAATAATGGGCGTGATCCTACCTTGATACTACCATGATACCCCATGATATTAGCTTTACAAAGCAGGATACTACAAAGATACTAGCAGGATACTACCTTATACTACCCTTTTTTTACTACCATGTACTACCATGATATTTGCATACAAAACATTTTTAAAACATGATAACCCCTTGATACTAGCTTTGATCCCAAACCATGAGGGCCTATCATGATACTAGCTGATATAGCTGAACTACCATATCCTAGGAAAAAAAAACCTGATACTAGCCTTTCCCCATGGTTTTAAAACTACCAATGATACTACCATGAAAAAACATGTTTACTACCATACTACCATGACAAAACCATGAAAAATGGCACGATATTTGCATGATACTCCCTTTATTTACCTGATACTTCCCATGATACAACCATAAATACCCCCATGATACTCCCCTAAATACTACAAAAAAACTCCCAGGTTTCACCAGATACTAAAAGTACTGCATGATACAGCATATAAAAACCATGATACTACCGTGATACTACCATTAATTACACCATAATACTAAATCAAAAACAAAAAACCATAAAATCCCAAAGATACCCCATGAAAACTAGAAATGAAAACTTTAGGGAATACTGAGTTTGAGAAATTATGAAAACCAAAAGGGGCCCTTTTTTTTCAGAATAAAAGATTCCCATATTTTGGCAAAAGGGTCTCAATATTAAACTTGTGGGTTTTTCCAAACCATTCATCAAAAACTTCATGAAAACTAGCAGATACTGCATGATACTAGCATGAAAACAAGCATGAAAACCTCCCAAATGATACTACCATGAAAATAGCATAATACTCCCATGTACTTGTTTGAAAACTTGCTTGTACTAGCTTTGATACTACCATGATACAACCCTTTTTTTAATCCCAAATGAACTATCATGTTTCCGGGAAAGTTTTTCCATGATACTTCCAAGACCCTGCATGTTTTTTACACCATGATTACTACCTGATATAGCAGATACTAAAGGGACTCCCCTGAAAAAATTTTTACCTTTACTACCATGATACAAAACCGGATGATACTCCCATGTTTATTCCATGATATACCATATTACCAGGGCTCCCCTTTGTTTACTACCATGATCCTAGCTGATACTGCAGTTTACTAGCATGATGTATCATGATACTCCCGGGGGAAAACTACATATTTCCCATGATACCCCTTTAAATACAAAAAATGCCCCCTCCCCATGATACAAACCATGATATTACCGGGGATCCCCATGAACTAGCTGATATTTACATGAAAAACAATGATACAACCTTTTTTTAACTCCCATGATACATCATGATACTCCATAAACCCAGCTTATACTAGCATGTTTACTAACATGATACTAATTGATACTAGCAAAAATACTAAAATGATACTCCCATTATACTACATGATCTACCCATGAAAATACCCATGATCAAACATGTTTAATACCATGACAAAACCATGACACAAAGAAATGAAATAGCATACTAGCATGTTACTAGCTGTTTACTACCATGTTTCTCCCAAGATACTTGCTTTTTTTTCTAGTGGGAACTAGCATGATATTACCTGATACTACCATGATCTACCTTTGATATTTGCTTTATACTACAGAAAAAACAAACATGATATCCCCATGATACTAGAATGAAAATTTAGCTGATCCCCAAAGATGCTATCATATGCTGAAGTTTGAAAAACTTATGCAACATATGGAATCTTTTTTTCACGAAAAGTTTCCCCATTTTGTTGCAAAAGGGGTCTAAATATTCAACTTTTCCCGTTTTTCCCAAAACCATTCATCACAACATCATGATACTAGCTGATACTAGCATGATATTACCGTGATCCAACATGAAAAAGGCAGGGATACTAGCATGATTTTAGCATAAAACTACCATATATTTACCATATACTACCCGAAAATCCCATGATACAGCATATTCCATTGGTACTATCTTTTTTTCTACCATGAAACTGCAGGGATACTAGCATGATCCCCCCCAAAGTCCAACCATGATCCTCCCATGATACTAGCAGGATCCCTACCTTTAAATACCGTAAATGCTCCCCCCTTTGATAAAACCCATGATACCACTATAAACCAGAATAAATACTAAAAATGATACTACCAAGATACTACCATGATACTACCATGATCCAACCAGGGTCTACATGATGGGGGAAAATTGAGCCCAACTTATGCAAAAATTTTGGGAATTTTTATTCTTTTTTTTAAAAGTTTTTCCCATATTTTGCAAAAGTGCCCAAAACCCTTCCCAACTTGTGGGTTTTTCCCCAAACCATTCATCACAACTCTCATGATACTAGCATAATACTAGCTGACCCCAGCATGTTAGCAGGATGCAAGCTGATACATCAGATCCCCCAATGATAATAGCGATACTACAATGATATTGCTTGATTCCCCTTGATACTAAAAGGATAGTACTAGCATGATACTCCCATGAACAACATGATATAGCTTGATTTAGCATACTACTAAAGGACACTGCCATGAGCTACCATGATACTCCCTGTACTAGCATGATACAAAGCATTACAAACCCAATGAAAAACTACCATGATTACCATGAAAAACTTCCATGAAAAAAAACCATGGTACTTCCAAAGATTTTACCATGATACTACCGTGATACTAGAAAATGATACTAGCTTGTTTACAAAGCACGTCCCTACATGATACTACATGTTTGCTACCTTGATACTACCGTGTACTAGCATGATACTAGAAATGTTTTAACCCATGATATTTGCCAGGGAACAACCATCCCTACCATAAATACAAAGCATAAAATTTTACCATATGTCTTAATACTAGCACGATACTGGGAATGATCAACCATGATATTTGAAATGATACTAGCATATACTACAATGATACACCATGATACTAAATGAAAATCCCATGATACTCCCAAGAGACTCCCCTGATACTAGTTTGAAACAAACATGATAATCCCCATGATACAACCATGATACTACCATGATACTAAAAGGGATTTTAGCATGATACCACCAAAAAACACCATGCACTAGCATGATACTAAAAATAAATACAAGCATGATACAAAACTTTGATACTAGCTTGATACTACATGATACGTGCAAAAAAACTAGCATGACATTATATTATACTCCCAATGTTTACTAGCTGATACAACCATAAATATTAAAGAAAGATACACCATGGTACTAGCGTGATATTTACCAGATATGAAATTGTGCTTACCAAAAAACTACTTTGGATATTTAAAGTTTGAACACTTATGAAAACATATCGGAATCTTTTTTTCATGGAAAAAAATTTCCCATTTTGGTTGCAAAAAGTGTCCCAACTTCAACTTGTCTTTTTTTTCCAAATCTTTCCCATCACAACTACATGTTAAAAGCATGATACTTCCAAAAATGATATTGCGGGGGTTTACAAACCATGATACTACCATGAAACTTTCGAAAATTACCCTTGAAACTAGCATTATACTACTAGGATACTAGCATGATACTACCGTTATACTAGCAGATACTAGCATGAAAATACATGATACAAGAATGATACAAGCTGATACTAGCATGATACAAACCCATGTTTACCACCATAATACACGGGATATAGAATATACCATGATACTAACAAACTAGCATGGTATAGCATGATACTACCAGATACCCCTGATACAAAGAAAATGGGGCATGCTACTTGCTTGATACAGAAAAATTCCAGGAATAATAAATTATGTTGAACAGGACAGTAATAAACTATGCACGATTGGGGTTACTAGTGACATGGTCCACAGACGAATAGAGAAATTAAAACCTAACAAATCCTCATGCCCTGGTAAATTTGTTGCAAGGGTTTTAAAGGAATGTAAAGAGGAAGTAAGCAAACCTTTGGCTTATATTTTCAGCATATCACTACAAACTGGCAAAGTGCCTGATAAGGCTTATGAAAAGAGAGGATGGGCAATTAAGAAATCAATATATTCAATTAAAGCGAGGAATGTAAAGAGGAACTTAGCATACCTTTGGTTAATATTCTCAACATATCACTGCAAACTGGCATAGTGCCTGATAAGTGGGAAATGGCAAATGTAATACCTATTTACAAGGCAGGTGACAAGTCCTTAGCTTCGAACTACAGACCAATAAGCCTTACCTCCATAGTGGGAAAATTTATGGAATCAATAATTGCTGAAGGAATTCGTGGCCATCTTGAAAGGCATAAATTGATAAATGAATTTCAACACGGTTTTATTAAGGGCATTCCTGTCTTACGAGTTTACTAACTTTTTTCACTAAGGTGTTTAAGGTGGTAGATCATGGTAATGAATATGATATTGTGTATATGGATTTCAGTAAGGCTTTCGATAGAGTTCCTCAGAGGCTATTGAGGAAACTTAAGGCACACGGAATAGGAGGAGAATTTTTTTCCTGGGTAGAGACATGGTTGACAAATAGGAAGCAGAGAGTTTGAATAAATCGTGAGAAATCAGAATGGGGGCAAGTCACAAGTGGTGTTCTGCAGGGGTCAGTGTTGGGCCCGTTGTTGTTCACAATTTACATGAACGACAGATGAGGGAATAAATAGCGACATAAGCAAATTTGCTGATGACACCAAAATAGGCCATCCAATTCATTCTAATGAGGACATTAGTGCACTCCATGATGATTTGAATAGACTGATGCAGTGGTCGGAGAAGTGGCAGATACAGTTTAATATAGACAAATACAAAGTTCTAAATGTTGGACAGGACAATAACCATGCCACTTATAAACTGAATAGTGTAGATCTTAATACTACTGATTACAGAAAGGATTTAGGAGTTTGGTTATCGGCAATCTGAAACCAAGACAACAGTGCACAATTGTTCACAATAAAGCTAACAGAATCCTTGGCTTTATATAAAGAAGTATAAATAATAGAAGTCCTCAGGTTGTTCTTCAACTCTACATATCCATGGTTAGGCCTCATTTAGAATATGCTGCACAGTTCTGGTCACAGTATTACAGAATGGATATCAATGCACTGGAAAATGTATAGAGGACGATGATGATCCCTTGTATCAGAAATCTTCCCTAAGAGGATAGATTGAGGGCCCTGAATCTGCACTCTTTAGAAAGGTCTAGAATTAGGGGGGATATGATTGAAGTGTATAAATGTAAAACAAGAATAAATAAAGGGGATGTAAAAATTGTGCTAAAAATATCCAGCCAAGACAGGACTCGCAGCAATGGTTTCAAGTTGGTAAAGTTCAGATGCAGGAAGGACATAGGAAAGCACTGGTTTGGTAATAGAGTTGCGAATGAGTGGAACAAACTCCCGAGTACCATCATAGAAGCTAAGACCTTGTGTAGTTTTAAAAATAGGTTGGATAAACACATGAGTTGGTGTGGGTGGGTGTGAGTTGGACCTGATTAGCTTGTGCTACCAGGTATGATGCCGTGACCTGACTAGGTGGTCATTGTAATAATGTTGGTAGAATTACCGACAATATGTAAAGTAAAAGGACACAAGTGCAACTAATGTGACATTTTATTGTGGCAACGTTTCGCTCTCCAGGAGCTTTGTCAAGCCGATACAAACAGTATATGGACACAGAGGGTATATAAAGACTCAGAGGTGCAATACTAGTGGTAGTAGTAGTAGTAGTGACGAAAGTTGTAGTAGTAGAAGTAGTAATACAATATGGTAGAGCAATTAATTCGTACAAGAGTAAAAGGATATAAAAGCTATTACTTGGGTAACATAAAAATAGGTTGGACAAATATAGACTGGATACAGAAGGCCTGTTTCAGTGTTCACTCTCTGTAATGTGCTTTGTATAACAGGAGAGACTATGTGATGGCAGGGTTTACTGTTTTCAGGAGGATTCTTGCTAAGACTTCAGAGATGGTGAAGCTGCCGTTGTTTTGTTTAATTGTATTCGAAACAGCGATCAGTGCTGATTCGAGGCACTTGCATCTGCGGAAATTAGTTTCTTTGATCACTAATTGGGCGTCCCTGAATTTCATGACATGATTGGTGGAATTTCGGTGTTGTACACAGGCGTTGTTCAAGTCATCGTTTCTACATGCGTAAGTGTGTTCATTGAGGCGGGTGTCGAGGTTTCTTGCTGTTTCACCTACATAAATCTTGTCACAGCCTCCACAGGGTATAGTGTAAACTCCTGCATTGACTGGTTCGTGGTGCTTTGATTTTGTCCTGGTTAGATTCTTTATTGAAGTGCTAGAAGAGATGGCGACTCTGGTGTTAGCTTGTGAAAGTACTTTTGAAATGTTCAGTGCAACCTGGCTGTTGGGAAGAATTATAACTTTGTTGGGAGTGGTGTTGGTGCGTGGAGAATTAACGATCTGAAGAGCTCTTTTCTTGCAGCCTTTGATGAAAAAGGAAGGAAAATGTAACTCAGTGAAGGTTTGGTGAATGTATGTACATTCCTCGTCAAGAAACTCAGGACTACAAATTCGGTATGCTCTTAGGAAAAACCCGATGATGATGCCTCTTTTGGTCTTGGTATCTTGACTGGAATAGAAGTGTGTGAGATCATTTTTTTGGTAGGTGTCCGATAAACTTGAAATCTTAGGTTGTTGTCTACTTTGTGAATGAGGACGTCGAGGAAAGGTAGCTTGTCATTGGACTCTTCTAGTGTAAACTGGATCGCCGGTTCATCTGCGTTGAGCCTTGCCTGAAGATTCCGTACATCAAAACGTTTAGGAGTTATTACGAGGACGTCGTCCACGTAACGTAACCAAGTGACGCTTGAAGGGATGATGTTGGCGAAGTGTTCGGACTCTAGGTGTTCCATGTATAAGTTGGCTAGGACGGCACTGATGGGGGACCCCATTCCCATGCCGTAGGTTTGTTTGTAGAGCTTGTTATTGAAAGAAAAACAGTTGAAATTAACACAGAGTTCAATCAAGTCAACAAAATCTTCGGGAGGTAGAGAAAGATTAAGGTCCTGATTGACTTTACGTCGTAGAACCTCGATGGCTTTTGTGGTAGGTACTTTTGTGAAGAGGGAAGTCACGTCCAAACTGCTTAGTTTCTTGTTACGGATGGAGAGGTTTAGGATGCGGTTGAGAAGGTCGCCTGAGTGTTTAAGATGAGCGGGGCTGAGGGTTCCCCAGAAGGCAGGAAAGATGTTTGGCAAGAACTCCAGCTAGTTTGTGTGGAGCACTGCCTATACCTGACGTGATTGGTCTGAGAGGAATATTGTGTTTATGGGTCTTGGGTAAACCATACATGTGTGCTGGCTTAGGGTTGCTTGGTAACAAGTACAGAAGTTTCTTCCCTTCTCTAGTGCGTTTGAGTATTTGTCTGGTTTTGTTTAGAAAATCTTTGGTGAGTGTCTCCCACTGTTGAGTGCTGATGGATTCGTATGTAGACTGATCACTCAAAAAGTCCATCATTTTAGTGTTGTAGTCACTGGTGTTGAGTATGACGACTCCACCTCCTTTGTCGGCGGTGGTGACGATAATGTTCGGGTCGTTGGCGAGGTCCATAAGGGCAGTGATGTATCGTCTAGGAAGATTAGAAGAAGAAGGTTCACATAAAGCTGCAGTGAGAAGGCCCTGTATATAACCCTTCTGGAAGTTGCTGTCACTGTGTCTATGGTTCCTGGTAACTAGATTGAGTTGATAGTTAGGTTTGCGTATATTGGTGGTAAATTTGAGTCCCAGACTCAGAGCTTGTTTCTCGTAGTCAGTTAAGGTGCGTGACGATAAGTTGTTTGTCAAGGATTCGCGTCCCATTTCCTTCCATCGACTGTTAGTGCAGAGTTTACCCAAGACCCATAAACACAATATTCCTCTCAGACCAATCATGTCATGTATAGGCAGTGCTCCACACAAACTAGCCGGAGTTCTTGCCAAACATCTTTCCTGCCTTCTGGGGACCATCAGCCCCGCTCATCTTAAACACTCAGGCGACCTTCTCAACCGCATCCGAAACCTCTCCATCCGTAACAAGAAACTAAGCAGTTTGGACGTGACTTCCCGCTTCAAAAAAGTACCTACCACAAAAGCCATCGAGGTTCTACGACATAAAGTCAATCAGGACCTTAATCTTCCTCTACCTCCCGGAGATTTTGACTTGATTGAACTCTGTGTTAATTTCAACTGTTTTTCTTTCAATAACAAGCTCTACAAACAAACCTACGGCATGGGAATGGGGTCCCCCATCAGTGCCGTCCTAGCCAACTTATACTTGGAACACCTAGAGTCCGAACACTTCGCCAACATCATCCCTTCAATGGAAATATAAATACAAATGCAGTATAATGTGATCCTTTATTGACTACGTTTCACCCAAACAGTGGGCTTTTTCAAGTCAAAAACAGATCTACCTGGGGTGTATGTATGTATAATGTTTGCCAAGACCATAGTCCTGGCACGGGTCCCAATCTTGCGATGACCCGTCTCTGGCTCCCGATGGAGAAAGGTTTCCACAATGATGCGACGCATGCCGCTCAAGCGCCCTTCTGGTCAGTTCAACTGGTGCATCTCATAAGCGACACCATATGTAACTATGGACACTAGCGAGGAGGAGGATATGTCATTATTACAGGTAACAGCTTGTCTGGTTCGTTGACCCCATGGTACACTAGTGTGGCCGCAGTCATCTCTGGGTCCTCTTCGGGAGGGAATATCACCCCTAGTTGCCTGCGGAGTGTCTCAGTAGCTTCGCACTCTAGAAGATAGTGTGTTAGGGGCCGCTGGA
The DNA here is from genome assembly GCF_026875155.1 of Cherax quadricarinatus. Classification (NCBI taxonomy): domain Eukaryota; kingdom Metazoa; phylum Arthropoda; class Malacostraca; order Decapoda; family Parastacidae; genus Cherax; species Cherax quadricarinatus. The sequence goes on along the minus strand of NC_069460.1, from coordinate 33,203,994 downwards.
CAACGTGCTGACAGTACTGGCACATTCCTCCTCAGCCTTGTCTACCATCATCTTGGCTGTGGAAAGCCCAAACGAAGCCAATGGATGGCGGTACACTGCGCTCTGGACCAGCTTCTATCATATGGAGGGGGTTCTCTCTGAGTCGCTGCTCGGTACCACTGTTGAGATGGGGTATCACCTAAGACCTCCCCCATAAGTTTCGTGGCTCTGGCAGCCACCAGTTTAGTCTGTCGTAGGCTGATTGGGACAGTAATCCCAACATGTGGATAGTCTGTTGCTGCCTTGGCTGCATCATCTGCCGCCTCATTTCCCCGGATGCCAGCATGGCTGGGGATCCAGTTCAATGTGATGAGGTGAACATTATCCTGTGGTTGAGGATGGGAGAGGGCATTGATTGCAGAGGTGGAATCAACATGTATGACAGGTCGGAGTCGATGTCGTAGGGCATGTGACAATGCCTGCTGAATCGCCACCAGCTCAGCTTTAAGGATCGTGCAGTGGTCAGGGAGTCGCCAGCCTTGTGTGTGACCATTGTGGGACAGTCCAGCTGCTGCTCTCTTCCTGTCAGGGTCGACAGAACCATCTGTGAAATACACTGCCATGTGCCTCCCTCTGCCAGGCATGCTTGTCTCCCCCCCTTTTTTTTTCCCCCCCCTTTTCCCCCAAAAAATTTTAAATTGGGGGAGGGGAACCCCTTTGGAAACCGGGGGTTTTCTTCCCCTTTTCCTAGGGCCCGGGGGGGGTTTTTTTTGGGGGAAAAACCCCCTTTTGGCCCCAGGTTTTTTCCCCCCAAAAATTTTTTTTGGGGGGGAAAAACCCAAACCCCTTCCCCCCTCCCCTTGTTTTAAAAAGGGGGGGGGCCCAAACGGGGGAAATTCCGGACACCCCCCCGGGCCCCAAAGGGGGGGGGGGGCCCCCCCAAAAGGGGGGGAAAACCCATTTCCCCCCTTTTTTTGGGGTCCCCCTCCCCTTTTAGGGGGAAAAGGGAAAAAAATTTTTTTTTCCCCCGGGTTTTTTTTTTAAAAACCCCCCTTTGGGAAAGGGGGCCCTTTTGGGGGTTTTCCCTTTTTCCCCCCGGGGAAAATGGGGGGGTTTTTTTTTTAAAAAAATTTTGGGGTTTAAGGGGGGGGCATTGATTGCAGAGGGAATAAAAAAAAGGGGGGGGAAAATGTCGTAGGGCATGACAATGCCTGCTGAATCGCCACCAGCTCAGCTTTAAAAGGGTCGTGCAGTGGTCAGGGAGTCGCCACCTTTTGTGTGCCTTTTGTGGGCAGTCCAGCTGTCCTCTTCCCGTCCCGGGTTTGACAGAAAACCCTCTGTTTAAAAACAAATGCCATGTGCCTCCCTCTGCCAGGCCCTGCTTGTCTCCCCGATGATTGCTGAGGGGTGTCTTGAAATTTGGGGTTTTCCCGGAGAGAGTTCCGGGGGTCCCCGCCCCCGCGGCCCGGTCTGTGACCAGGGCCCCCCTGGTGGGTTTAAGCCTGATCCAAAACCGGCTGTTGCGCTGGCTGCACCAAACCAAAAATACGACCCCAGCCCGGCTGATCAGGAACTGACTTTAGGTGTTGTCCAGTGCCGCTTGAAGACTGCCAGGGGTCTGTTGGTAATCCCCCTTTGTGTGCTGGGAGGCAGTTGAACAGTCTCGGGCCCCTGAACTTATTGTATGGTCTCTTAACGTGCTAGTGACACCCTGCTTTTCATTAGGGGGATGGTGATCGTCTGCCAAGTCTTTTGCTTTCGTGTGAGTGATTTTCGTGTGCAAGTTCAGTACTAGTCCTTCTAGGATTTTCCAAGGTGTATTTAATCATGTTTTCTCTCCCTCCTGCATTCCAGGTAATACAGGTTTAGGAACCTCAAGCGCTCCCAATAATTGAGGTGTTTTATCTCTGTTATGCGACCCGTGAAAGTTCTCTGTACATTTTCTAGGTCGGCAATTTCACCTGCCTTGAAAGGGCTGTTAGTGTGCAGCAATATTCCAGCTAGATAGAACAAGTGACCTGAAGAGTGTCTCATGGGCTTGGCCTCCCTAGTTTTGAAGGTTCTTTATTATCCATCCTGTCATTTTTCTAGCAGATGCGATTGATACAATGTTATGGTCCTTAAAGGTGAATCCTCCGACATGATCACTCCCAGGTCTTTGACATTGGTTGTTTCGCTCTATTTGTGGCCAGAATTTGTTTTGTACTCTGATGAAGATTTAATTTCCTCATGTTTACCATATTGGTAAATTTAAATTTCTCATCGTTGAACTTCATATAGTTTTCCCGCAGCCCACTGAAAAATTTGGTTGATGCACCTGGAGTTTGCAGTGTCTGAATGGAAGACACTGTCCCTGCAGTTTTGGGTGTCATCTGCAAAGGAAGACACGGTGCTGTGGCTGACATCCTTGTCTATGTCGGATATGAGGACGGAAACAAGATGGGAGGAGTTTCTGTGCCTTGTTGGAACAGAGCTTTTTCACCCTAGCTGCCTCGGACTATACTCTGTTGACGACTACTCCTGTGTTCGTTAGTGAGGAAATTATAGATCCAACGACTGACTTTTCCTGTTATTCCTTTAGCACGCATTTTGTGCGCTATTACGCCATGGTCACACTTGTCGAAGGCTTTTGCAAAGTCTGTATATATTACATCTGCATTCTTTTTGTCTTCTAGTGCATTTAGGACCTTGTCGTAGTGATCCAATAGTTGAGACAGACAGGAGCGACCTGTTCTAAACCCATGTTGCCCTGGGTTATGTAACTGATGGGTTTCTAGATGGGTGGTGATCTTGCTTCTTACCTGGAGTTTACCTGGAGAGAGTTCCGGGGGTCAACGCCCCCGCGTCCCGGTCTGTGACCAGGCCTCCTGGTGGATCAGAGCCTGATCAACCAGGCTGTTGCTGCTGGCTGCACGCAAACCAACGTACAAGCCACAGCCCGGCTGATCCGGAACTGACTTTAGGTGCTTGTCCAGTGCCAGCTTGAAGACTGCCAGAATTCTGTTGGTAATCCCCCTTATGTGTGCTGGGAGGCAGTTGAACAGTCTTGGGCCCCTGACACTTATTGTAAGGTCTCTTAACGTGCTAGTGACACCCCTGCTTTTCATTGGGGGGATGGTGCATCATCTGCCAAGTCTTTTGCTTTCGTAGTGAGTGATTTTCGTGTGCAAGTTCGGTACTAGTCCCTCTAGGATTTTCCAGGTGTATATAATCATGTATCTCTCCCTCCTGCGTTCCAGGGAATACAGGTTTAGGAACCTCAAGCACTCCCAATAATTGAGGTGTTTTATCTCCGTTATGCGCGCCGTGAAAGTTCTCTGTACATTTTCTAGGTCGGCAATTTCACCTGCCTTGAAAGGTGCTGTTAGTGTGCAGCAATATTCCAGCCTAGATAGAACAAGTGACCTGAAGAGTGTCATCATGGGCTTGGCCTCCCTAGTTTTGAAGGTTCTCATCCATCCTGTCATTTTTCTAGCAGATGCGATTGATACAATGTTATGGTCCTTGAAGGTGAGATCCTCCGACATGATCACTACCAGGTCTTTGACGTTGGTGTTTCGCTCTATTTTGTGGCCAGAATTTGTTTTGTACTCTGATGAAGATTTAATTTCCTCATGTTTACCATATCTGAGTAATTGAAATTTCTCATCGTTGAACTTCATATTGTTTTCTGCAGCCCGCTGAAAGATTTGGTTGATGTCCGCCTGGAGCTTTGCAGTGTCACAAATGGAAGACACTGTCATGCAGATTCGGGTGTCATCTGCAAAGGAAGACACGGTGCTGTGGCTGACATCCTTGTCTATGTCGGATATGAGGATGAGGAACAAGATGGGAGCGAGTACTGTGCCTTGTGGAACAGAGCGTTTCACCATAGCTGCCTCGGACTTTACTCTGTTGACGACTACTCTCTGTGTTCTGTTAGTGAGGAAATTATAGATCCATCGACCGACTTTTCCTGTTATTCCTTTAGCATGCATTTTGTGTGCTATTACGCCATGGTCACACTTGTCGAAGGCTTTTGCAAAGTCTGTATATATTACATCTGCATTCTTTTTGTCTTCTAGTGCATTTAGGACCTTGTCGTAGTGATCCAATAGTTGAGACAGACAGGAGCGACCTGTTCTAAACCCATGTTGCCCTGGGTTGTGTAACTGATGGGTTTCTAGATGGGTGGTGATCTTGCTTCTTAGGACCCTTTCAAAGATTTTTAAGATATGGGATGTTAGTGCTATTGGTCTGTAGTTCTTTGCTGTTGCTTTACTGCCCCCTTTGTGGAGTGGGGCTATGTCTGTTGTTTTTAGTAACTGTGGGACGACCCCCGCGTCCATGCTCCTTCTCCATAGGATGGAAAAGGCTCGTGATAGAGGCTTCTTGTAGTTCTTGATGAACACAGAGTTCCATGAGTTCTGGCCCTGGGGCAGAGTGCATGGGCATGTCATTTATCGCCTGTTCGAAGTCATTTGGCATCAGGATAAACATCGGATAGGCTTGTGTTAATCAAATTTTGTGGCTCTCTCATAAAAAAATTCATTTTGATCTTCGACTCTCAGTCTGGTTAGCGGCTTGCTAAAAACTGAGTCATATTGGGACTTGAGTAGCTCACTCATTTCCTTGCTGTCATCTGTGTAGGACCCATCTTGTTTAAGTAGGGGCCCAATACTGGACGTTGTTCTCGATTTTGATTTGGCATAGAAGAAATACTTTGGGTTTCTTTCGATTTCATTTATGGCTTTTAGTTCTTCCCGCGATTCCTGACTGCTAAAGGATTCTTTTAGCTTAAGTTCGATGCTTGCTATTTCTCTGACCAGTGTCTCCCTACGCATTTCAGATATATTGACCTCTTTTAGCCGCTCTGTTATTCTTTTCCGTCGCCTGTAAAGGGAGCACCTGTCTCTTTCTGTTTTACATCTACTCCTCGTTTTTCTTAGAGGAATAAGCCTTGTGCATACATCGAGTGCCACCGAGTTAATCTGTTCTAGGCATAAGTTGGGGTCTGTGTTGCTTAGTATATCTTCCTAGCTTATATCGGTTAGGACTTGGTTTACTTGGTCCCACATTATGTTTTTGTTATTGAAGTTGAATTTGGTGAATGCTCCCTCGTGACTAATCTCATTATGTCAGTCTGGGGCTCCGCGCATACATGACTGAACCTCAATTATGTTGTGATCTGAGTATATTGTTTTTGATATGGTGACATTTCTTATCAGATCATCATTGTTAGTGAAGATGAAGTCTAGTGTATTCTCCAGTCTAGTAGGCTCTATTATTTGCAGGTTTAAATTGAATTTTGTGCAGAGATTTAAAAGCTCGCGTGAGTGTGAGTTTTCATCAGAGCTGCCTCCTGGTGTTATTACTGCAACAATATTATTTGCTATATTCCTCTATTTTAGGTGCCTTAAGTTGAAATCCCAAAGGAGCAAGATGTTGGGTGCAGGAGCTGGAAGGTTTTCCAGACAGTGGTCAATTTTTAACAGCTGTTCCTGGAATTGCTGGGATGTTGCATCCGGAGGCTTGTAGACTACCACAATGACTACGTTTTGGTTCTCGACCTTTACTGCTAAAACTTCCACTACATCATTTGAGGCATTTAGCAGTTCTGTGCAAACAAGTGACTCTGCAATGTACAGGCCAACCCCCCCCTTTTGCCTCTTCACTCTGTCACATCTGTATAGGTTGTAACCTGGGATCCATATTTCGTTGTCCAAGTGATCCTTTATGTGGGTCTCAGTGAAAGCCGCGAACATTGCCTTTGCCTCTGCAAGCAGTCCACGGATGGAAGGTATTTTGTTGTTTGTTGCTGGCTTTAGACCCTGTATATTTGCAAAGAAGAATGTTATCGGACTGGTGGTATTGTTGATACTGGGGGGGGATTTTTTTTCCGGCATTAGTATCTGTATCTGTTGGTTTGGAGTGGAGGCCATCGACTGTGGTTCCACTCCAGGAATGACTGGATTTGGTGTACGATTTCTGCCATTTCCTGCCAGTTTTTTTTTCCTTCCTGGCACTAAAAAACCTCTCCCTCTTAAGTGGCTGTGGCTACCCAGGTATTCCCATGGCCTGGATGTTTTGTATTTTTTTGTCCCCTTTAGACGGTATGCCTGGCAATTTAAGTTATAGCACAGTCTTTCCTGTACTGAAGAGGTACACAGTTCAGGGTGAAAAAGCTTACAGGAAGGGAGTTTGCATTTTCTATTGTCATATGGGCATGGCATTTTCTGGGTGGTATATGC
>NC_069460.1:33172976-33197285 GCF_026875155.1 Cherax quadricarinatus | reverse complement strand
AGCTAGTTCTGGGATATCTGCACAAGGAGCGTGACACCAATTTCACAAAAATGACAATTTATCCATGTGGAAGCCCGTTTGTTTGACTGACCACAGACTACACACAGCTTCATAATGATTTGAATGGTTGATTTACTGCAATTCTACTAGCAACCTCTTGAATATTATATTAATAACCTTAAATGAAGCTCTAGCTATTTGCATTTCTGTTTCTAACTGTTTTTGTATATTGGACAGCTTACCGTCACGTTCCTGATTTTTAATGTTTGTGTTTATAAGGGCGCCTACAACCCCATCCATTTACAGTCTGCTTTATTGTCCAACGAAACTGTTTGAAACCAGTCCCGGGTTCGGACCAGTCAAGGGTTCGGACCAGTCAAGGGTTCAGGCCATGATGGAGAAACAATGATGAATGTAGTACTGGATACTCTGCTTGAACATGATCTCTCTATTATAGACTGTCGTGGCCAGAGCTACGACAATGCAAGTAACATGTCGGGTAAATATAATGGATTGCAAGCCCATATCAAGCAAATCAACCAACTTGCTGAATATGTGCCCTGCTCAGCACATTCACTTAATCTTGTTGGGTCATGTGCTGCGGAGTGTTGTGTCGCTGCAGTTTCATTTTTTTGGACTTTTATGGAGCAACTTGCAATATGAACAGACTGACTGATGTTGTAGTGGCCAGGCTTAGGCTTGGTTACAAGTACTTCTGGCAGTTTGGGAGACACACAGATGATGATCAAACTAAATGTAAATTATGTGATCAGGCATATGGTCACTCTCTTGAACACTATGTTCTTAATTGTCCACTTATTGAGGAATACAGAGACAGACAGTATAATAACCTATGTGACATGTCAAGATATCTTATTAATGAAAATAAGATACCAGATATACTAAGCAAATTTCCTAAATTTGCTTGTAACAGATAAGTGAACTATAGATATGTAGAGTATAAATCCATATGTATTCCTGTTAACCCTTTGGGGCCTAGTTCCTAGGCCTTTTGTGTATCCATATGCTCTCGCGCTACCGTCCACAGGATGGATATGGGGTGCACAATAAACTAGCCACTTCGGTGGCAAAATCTAAAAATCTAAATCTTGAACACTATGTGCTTAATTGTCCACTCATTGAGGAATACAGAGACAGACAGTATAATAACCTATGTGACATGTCAAGATATCTTATTAATGAAAATAAGATACCAGATATATTAAGCAAATTTCCTAAAATTTGCTTGTAACAGATAAGTGAACTATAGATATGTAGATATAAATCCATATGTATTCCTGTTAACCCTTTGGGGCCTAGTTCCTAGGCCTTTTGTGTATCCATATGCTCTCGCGCTACCGTCCACAGGATGGATATGGGGTGCACAATAAACTAGCCACTTCGGTGGCAAAATCTAAAAATCTAAAATCTTTAATTTTTTCTCTGCTTCAACGCATCGGTGGAGTATACTCAAGTCAACCATTCATGGAGATGTCATCAAATCATTATCAACAACAAGGTGGTCAGTGCAGCATGATGCAACACATGCTTTGAAAGACAGCTTTGCTGAAATACGTTCTGCTTTGATCCAAATAGCAGAGGATGAAGACCAGACAGCAACTACAAGAAGTGAAGCAGCCAGCTTAGCATCAAAATTGGAAGATTTTGAATTGGCCTTAGTCTGTGTGCTTTGGGACTGATATACTGGAACGGTTAAATGCCACGAACAAGACACTTCAGAAAATTGAAATTGAAATTGCTACTTGTGCTAACCTCTATGCAGGCTTAGTGGAATTTGTAAGCTCACTTCGCAATGATGAAGCTTTTGAAATGTTTGAAGAGAAAGCTAAACTGCTGGTGAAAGACTACAGTTACCGGGCTGATAATCAGCGGTCAAGGAAGAGGAAACGCAATTTTGAAGAGCCAGACAATGAAATTGTGTTGCTACCAAGGCAGAAATGTAAGACAGCTACATACTTCGTCATTCTGGATTCACTGATTACAGAATTGGTGAAAAGAAAAGAAATCTACCAGAATCTCAATGACAAATTTGAATTTCTGTTCAAAATTACTACTATGCCAGATGCAGAATTGAGAGAAGCTGCATTAAAGTTGCAACAACACCTTTCAGCAGATGTTCAGGACACATTTGTTGGAGAAATAGTTCATTTTTCTGGGTATATGAATCAGATTAAAGCTCCATCTGAAAAATGTGCGCCCTCAGCTGCTTTGAGACATTTAAGAAATGCAGGTATCTCAGAAAACTTCTCTAATGTTGACATAGTGTATCGCCTTTACCTAACACTTCCAGCTACTAACTGTGAAGGAGAACGTTCATTTTTTGTTTTGAAAAGAGTGAAAAACCAGCTCCGTTCAACAATGAGCCAAGACTAATTGTGTAACCTAGCCTTGATTTTCAGAATATAATTGATGATTTTACCAATATGAAATCCAGAAAAAAGTTTATTTAAGAAGTGCCTGTGAATATAAACAATTCTTTACTTTCTTGAGTTTATATGATTTAATAGTCTTATGCATGATGCAATGATAACAATAATGCCCAGTGATTTATAAAGGGAATAATAGTGCTGTAGTGGTTATGCTGAATATAATAGGTACATGATGTCACTACAAAAACAGCTAGAAACAGAAATACAAATAGCTAGAGCTGCATTTAAGGAGGTTATTAATAGAATATTCAAGAGGTTGCCAGTAGAACTGCAGTAAATCAACCATTCAAATCATTATGAAGCTGTGTGTAGTCTGTGGTCAGTCAAACAAACTGGCTTCCACATGGATAAATTGTCATTTTTGTGGAAATTGGTGTCACGCCCCTTGTGCAGATATCCAAGAACTAGCTACAAGCAGTGTTAAAACAGGGAAGTGTTTTTGGGTATGCCCAAATGAGATAAATCTGTGGACTAAAATCACAAGGGTATTAAAAGAGGACAACATCAAAGCTGTCTTTCATAGAAAACCTGGAAGCTTTCTACAACAGATGGGAACATAAAAAGTCTGGGCTGAATGGTACTGCCCTTGATACTGGCCATGTAGTCAGAAACTGTAAGGCTGGAGATGAAGTCCTGGTAGTCAGTAAATGTGGGGCTGATAGTGCTGTCCTGGAGACAGTAATGGTGAAGCTGGAGGTGCTGTCCTGGAGAGACAGTAATGGTTGAAGCTGGAGATGCTGTCCTGGGAGACAGTAATGGTGAAGCTGGAGATTTTGTGCAGGTAGTCGGGAGTTATACGCAGGAAGGAATACATACAAATGACCTCATAGGGACAGGAGCCATAGTAGGGAAACAAGTGTAGTCAAAGATAAGATAAAACCAATATTGCAAACTAGAAATACAACAGGAAATAGAAAACAAGAGGACTCCACTAGCAATAGTGAGGATATATTACCAAAAACAACTGGTGGGAGCTCCATTGTTGGTGCTAGGAGGATAGGAGTAAGACAGGGAAACATGCACCAACAGGGAATACAGTCACAGAAACCCAAGGCAAACAGAAACCAAGCCTTGCACATACTATGCACTTGGTATCTGCTGGCATGGGAAATCTGGAAAAACAGATGGGACGTGCAACTATGACCACCCTAGAAAATGCTGTGCCCATATGACAACAGGAAAATGAAAAACTCCCTTCCTGTAAGCTTTTTCACCTGAACTGTGTACCTCTTCAGTACAGAAAGACTGTGCTAAAACTTAAATTGCCAGGCATACCATCTAAAGGGGAAAAAAAAGATACAAAACATCCAGGCCATGGAAAACCTGGGGAGCCACAGTCCACTCAAGGGAGGGTTTTTTATGCCAGGAAGGAAAAAAAAACTGGCAGGAAATGGCAGAAAACGTACACCAATCCCGTCATTCCTGGAGTGGGAACCAAGTCATGGCCTCCCCCTCCAAACCAACAGATACGATCTAAAACAGGAAAAAAAAAAAACCCCCCAGTACCAACAAACCATATCCGTAACATTTTTCTTTGCAAATATACAGGGCTAAAACCCGCAACAAACAACAAATTCCTTTCTCGTGGACTGCTTCAGAGGCAAAGGCAATGTTCACGGTTTTACTAAAACCCCATAAAGGATCACTTGGACAAAGAAAAAATTTGGGTCCCAGGTTACAACCTATACAGATTACGAGTGAACGGAAAAAGGGGGGGGGGGTTGGCCTGTACATTGCAGAGTCACTTGTTTGCACAAACTGCTTATGCCTAAAAGATTAGTGGAAGTTTTAGCAGAAAGGTCGAGAACCAAAACCGTCATTTTTTGTGTCTACAAGCCTCCGGGTGCAACATCCCGCAATTCCCCGGGAAAAGCTGTTAAAAAAATTTACCCTTGTTGGAAAATCTTCCGCTCCTGCACCCAACATCTTGCTCCTGGGGGATTTCAACTTAAAGGGACCCTAAAATGGGGGAATATAGAAATAATATTGTTGTGTAATAACACCAGGGGGCAGCTTGATGAAAAATCACACTACACAGCTTAAAAATCTTGACAAAAATTCAATTTAAACCAGCAAATAATAGAGCCTACTAGACTGGAGAATACACTAGACCTCATCTTCACTAACAATGATGATCTGATAAGAAATGTCACCATATCAAAAACAATATACTCAGATCACAACATAATTGAAGTTCAGACATGTATGCGTGGAGCCCCAGACCGACATAATGAGACTAGTCACGATTGAGCATTCACCAAATTCAACTTCAATAACAAAAACATAAAATGGGACCAAGTAAACCAAGTCCTAACCGATATAAGCGGGGAAGATATACTAAGCAACACAGACCCCAACTTATGCCTAGAACAGATTAACTCCGTGGCACTCGATGTATGCACAAGGCTTATTCCTCTAAGAAAAGGAGGAGTAGATGTAAAATAGAAAGAGACAGGCGCTCCCTTACAGGCGACGGAAAAGAATAACAGAGCGGCTAAAAGAGGTCAATTTTATCTGAAATGCGTAGGGAGACACTGGTCAGAGAAATAGCAAGCATCGAACTTAAGCTAAAAGAATCCTTTAGGAGTCAGGAATCGCGGGGAAGAACTAAAAGCCATAAATGAAATCGAAAGAAACCCAAAGTATTTCTTCTCCTATGCCAAATCGAAATCGAGAACAACGTCCAGTATTGGGCTCCTACTTAAACAAGATGGGTCCTACACAGATGACAGCAAGGAAATGAGTGAGCTACTCAAGTCCCAATATGACTCAGTTTTTAGCAAGCTGCTAACCAGACTGAGAGTCGAAGATCAAAATGAATTTTTTATGAGAGAGCCACAAAATTTGATTAACACAATCCTATCCGATGTTATCCTGACGACAAATGATTTCGAACAGGCGATAAATGACATGCCCATGCACTCTGCCCCAGGACCAGACTCATGGAACTCTGTGTTCATCAAGGACTGGAAGAAGCCCCTATCACGAGCCTTTTCCTGGAGAGGGGCATGGACACGAGGGTCGTCCCACAGTTACTAAAACAACAGACATAGCCCCACTCCACAAAGGGGGCAGTAAAGCAACAGCAAAGAACTACAGACCAATAGTACTAACATCCCATATCATAAAAATCTTTGAAAGGGTCCTAAGAAGCAAGATCACCACCCATCTAGAAACCCATCAGTTACACAACCCAGGGCAACATGGGTTTAGAACAGGTCGCTCCTGTCTGTCTCAACTATTGGATCACTACGACAAGGTCCTAAATGCACTAGAAGACAAAAAGAATGCAGATGTAATATATACAGACTTTGCAAAAGCCTTCGACAAGTGTGACCATGGCATAATAGCGCACAAAATGCGTGCTAAAGGAATAACAGGAAAAGTCGGTCGATGGATCTATAATTTCCTCACTAACAGAACACAGAGAGTAGTCGTCAACAGAGTAAAGTCCGAGACAGCTACGGTGAAAAGCTCTGTTGCACAAGGCACAGTACTCGCTCCCATCTTGTTCCTCATCCTCATAACCGACACAGACAAGGATGTCAGCCACAGCACCGTGTCTTCCTTTGCAGATGACACCCGAATCTGCATGACAGTGTCTTCCATTGCAGACACTGCAAGGCTCCAGGCGGACATCAACCAAATCTTTCAGTGGGCTGCAGAAAACAATTTGAAGTTAAACGATGTGAAATTTCAATTACTCAGATATGGTAAACATCAGAGTACAAAACAAATTCTGGCCACAAAATAGAGCGAAACACCAACGTCAAAGACCTGGGAGTGATCATGTCGGAGGATCTCACCTTCAAGGACCATAACATTGTATCAATCGCATCTGCTAGAAAAATGACAGGATGGATAATGAGAACCTTCAAAACTAGGGAGGCCAACCCTATGATGACACTCTTTAGGTCACTTGTTCTATCTAGGCTGGAATATTGCTGCACACTAACAGCACCTTTCAAGGCAGGTGAAATTGCCGACCTAGAAAATGTACAGAGAACTTTCACGGCGCGCATAACGGAGATAAAACACCTTAATTACTGGGAGCGCTTGAGGTTCCTAAACCTGTATTCCCTGGAATGCAGGAGGGGGAGATACATGATTATATACACCTGGAAAATCCTAGAGGGACTAGTACCGAACTTGCACACGAAAATCACTCACTACGAAAGCAAAAGACTTGGCAGACGATGCACCATCTCCCCAATGAAAAGCAGGGGTGTCACTAGCACGTTAAGAGACCATACAATAAGTGTCAGGGGCCCGAGACTGTTCAACTGCCTCCCAGCACACATAAGGGGGATTACCAACAGACCCCTGGCAGTCTTCAAACTGGCACTGGACAAGCACCTAAAGTCAGTTCCTGATCAGCCGGGCTGTGGCTCGTACGTTGGTTTGCGTGCAGCCAGCAGCAACAGCCTGGTTGATCAGGCTCTGATCCACCAGGAGGCCTGGTCACAGACCAGGCCGCAGGGGCGTTGACCCCCCGAACTCTCTCCAGGTAAACTCCAGGTAAACTTCAATAGCCTAATCTAGTAATACTATGCTGTCTTGAGTTTATTCTCTTTAAAATGCATGATTTAATAAGATAGTTATAATGGCTCTTGGTAAATGGTTTCGGTTGTCTTGATGTACTTTCCCTATTAATAGAATCAAATCAATCTTGAATATGCACGACTTTCACAATCTATTTCACTAACAAAATTTATTTGCTCCAAATATTATTTACCACATGGCTTCTCAGAAAAAGCTTGGGTAATTCTATTTACTCGTGTTTAATAACGATTCAAATCCAATGCCTCTCCTTATGTTTTTTATCCAACCTAAATATTTTAAACTACCAAGGTTTTGCGTCAATGTGGAGATTAGGTTTAGATTACTAGGATTACCACTCTTAATCTGATAGCGCAAGAATTGAAAATACTTGTGAACATAAAAAAGAAAGGAAACCATTGCAGCAGGCCTATGTTCATGTGAGACAGGGTCATGTCTCCAAGGACCTACCCAAGGAACTCAGACAACGTTGTCAGGATTCGTTTGTAATTGAATTGTGTGCATTTGAGAAATTTTTTTTGCACTTTGTTTTTGATGGGGAAAACCATTGGCAGCATCAAATTTGGTTGGTTAAATTTGTGAGTAATAAGGAAGGTTGTATTTAATTGGATTAGGCATCTCAGGTGTAAACGGTTATCAAGGATCATTTGCTTGGGTAAAAGCTAGGAGATAGAATGATCTTGGCATTTGCTCCCAATTTCTGGAACTTGTGTGATATCGAATGTAGGTCTTCTGGTAATAGGGTAGGTTTGGTTGGAGTAATTGGGGTACTTTTAGTTTGGTTTAGGGTAATTTGGTTTGTAATACTATAGTTTGTTATACTTAGTTTGTTTTAATACTATTGTGTTGTTAATAAAAAAATATAGTTTGCATAATACTATAGTTGTATACTGTAGGTTGTTAATACTATAGTTTGTATTAATACTATAGATTAATGGGCATTTAAATTGATTTCTGGGATTTATATTCAAGAAGTTGAAGCAACAGAAGTCATAGGTCACATCTGCAGCTTTATATACATCATTTGTAAGGCTCCACCCTAGATTATTGCACTCTATTCTGGTCTCCTATATTACAGAATGGAATAAATTCGTTAGAAGGATATTCAGCGTAGATGACTAAATTAATTATAGCATTAGAAATCTTCCTTATGAAGATATGTTGAAGACTTTAAGTTAATTTCATTTGTAGACGAAAGAATGAGGGGAGACCTGATCGAGTGTTTAGTGAAGAGTGTAGGTGATTGGGGTGGTCAAATGTTTGTTCTGTGGGATGAATTGTTAAAGAGACCTGCCTTAGTATGGGCCAACAAAGCCTGATGCAGTTGTTCTCCTTTCTTATGTTTCCTATGTATTAATTAAAAGGGGATATTAACAAGGTCTTGAGGATAATCTTCAAGAGCAGAACACGCAGTAATAAACGGTATTTAATTAGATAAAGTTTAGCGTGGGAAGGAATACATAGGAAAGTATTGGTTTGGAAATAGGGTAGTAGATGAGTGGTAACAGACTACCTAGTTGGTTATTGAGGCTAGGACTTTGGGTAGTTATCAATTTAGGTTGGATAAATACATGAGTGGGAGGGGTGTTTGGTATCATGAGTAGGGACTTGAACATCAGCTTATTTCTTGAGTAGCATTGGAAAATTGGGTGGCTCAAAATGTTTGTTAGTGGGATGAATTGTAAGGGACATGCTAGTATGGGCCAACAGGGCCCTGCTGCAGTGTTCCTCCTTTTCTTATGTAACTTATGAAAAACAACAAGGAACAAAAGTGCAACTAATGTCACACTTTTGAAATGTAAACTTTAGTTGCAAAATGTGGTGTCTTTTACTTTGCATATTGTCTGTATTCTTACAAACATACTTAAATTGCTGTTTAAAACGGGGGCATAGGTTTGTAAGTGAGGGAAAAAAGATTATGGAAAAAAAAAGGTTACTAGTAGAGGTTGTTGACAGCTAAAAACCTGGGTAACTAGTTAAAATTTAGGTTGATAATTACATTAGGGAGAGGCATTGATTGATCGTTATTAAACACGATGATAAATAGAATTACCAAGCTTTTTTTGAGAGGCATTGAAAATATATTTGGCAATAATTTGTTAGTGAGTAATGTAGTATTGTGAAAGTCTCGTGCATATTCAAGATTGATTTGGATTCTATTCTAGATTGATGGACGGTATTAGCACAGATGCGACCTGTCCTTAGCTCAGACGTGAACCTGTTTTTGCTCAGTGTTGACTTTACTATATGCACATCGAGCTTTTATTATGTAGCATTGAAAATTGGGTTGGGCAAATGTTTTTTCTTGTTGGGTGAATTGTAAAAAGGACCTGCCTAGTATAGGCCGTGAGGCCCTCCTGCACTGTTCTTCCTTTTTATGTTCTTAGTATGTGGCCAACAGGCCCTACTGCAGTGTTCCACCTCAAGTTTCCATGGATTCTCTTTTGTGGTTTTGCTATAGTATATTTTTATCTTTTTTTTTTACAGATCTCTTTTAAATGATATTAGTGCTGTATCATCATTGAACAGCTTAAACTCTGTGTGTTTTGAAATTTGTTAATAAAACAAGAGTGTGAGTTTAGACCAGATAGTTTGCGATTGTAGTCAGATTCTGTGCTCCTTGTTTTAGTGGATTATGAGCTGTAACTGGAATAAGTAGAGTCAATGGCATTAGACGAAGGACTTCGGTCTTCTTTCGTGGGCACTTAGGCCTGCTACAATGCTCTATAATAATGATTTAGATTTATTGGCAAAAATACTTGGAAAATTCAAAGACGTCATTAATGAGACTTCTCCTTTATTGAGAATAATCTTGTTCACTAAAAGCTTGTGTCGGTTATCAATATTATGAATACCAAAACTGACATTTTTTGATGAATGTTTGAATAAAACCGACAAGTTGCAGTGGACTGAGACACTTATGCAGCATATGGAATCTTTATTAGGAAACGTTTCGATCCCTAAACAGTGGCTTCTTCAGTCCATAACAAGAGGAAGCGTGTAAGGAGAGGAGGAGAATGAGGTATATCGCAGATCCCTCAACCTGGAGTCGATGTGTCAGTCTCAATCTTTAGAATGTACGCATAGGGCCGTAGGGACGTGGCTTATATTTCTGTAGTGAGGTGACTTGGAAGCAGGCGGAGGCGGGAATTCATAGTGTTTACATCCACTGTAGTCGACGTAGGTCTTTGTCTCCAAGGTTGACAAGCGTTCGAAGCATTCTTTGTAAGAAGATCCTTGATGCTGCAGTGTTTGACAGTAGTGATTGAATGGTTGAAAATCCGACAAGTGAGAATGAGACACTTATGCAGTGATTCCCATATTGCTGCATAAGTGTCTCAGTCTTCAACTTGTCGGTTTTTCAAAACCATTCATCACAACTGTCAGACACTGCAGCATCATGGGATTTCTTACAAAGAATCTTCAACGCTTGTTCACCTTTGGACAAAGACCTCCTTACTTCGACTAGTGGAATATGGTACCACTATGATCCGCCTCCGCTGCTTCAAGTCCACCTCACTACAGTATAATAAGCCAGTCTACGGCCCAATGCTGTACATTCTGACACAGATTGATGGACTCTGACCAAATCGACTCAGGTTATTGAGGGACTGATTACCTCATTCTCCTCCCTCTCCTTACGCCTGTCTCTTTTGTATTGGACTGTAGAAGCCACTGTGTGGCGAAACGTTTTCCTGAATAAAGATTCCATATGCTGCATAAGTGTCTCAGTTCTTCATCAACTGACATAGCTTTGAATACATTTGGATCATTGTTTCTGCTATTTCCATATCGAGGAATGATGAAGTAATCATATCAGAATCCATAAATATGTGAATGTGTGTTGTGCCACATCTAGAAGACTTTCTGCCAAGTAGAGATTTTGGAAATCGTAACAGAAGTGCAGTTGTTTTCTGCCAAATATAAACTTTCTTGAGAGTATTCTAATTTATTACATATCTTGCAAGGCAGATTTCATAATCTTTCCTAGCATTTAGCTTTTTCTCGACATTCGAATGATGCTCTTCTTATCGTCCAAGTACAAACGAACCTCTGAAATTGACTAGCCATCTTGAAGAATCTTGTGGCAAACGACCCGATTGCCAAATACAAAGCCAAGAAATTCTATGAGCTTCAGTAACAGTTTTCGTTTATAGCACATTCACCTATACTTATATTATCCTGACCAGTTACATTCAAACGGCACCTAGATCTTACAGAGAAGAAATAAGACTAGCATTCGTTGTCCTATAATGAACATATGAACATAAGAAGGAGGAACACTGCAGCAGGCATTGATTGGCCCATACTAGGCAGGTCCTTTACAAATTCTTCCACTCTAGAGCAACATTTGACCTAACCAATTTTCAATGCTACCCATAGAATAATGCTCTGATGTGCAAGTCCCGCTCAAATCCAACATTTTCCCAAATCATGTAATTTACCAACCTAATTTGAAACTATCCCAAAGTCCTAGCTCAATAACCAACTAGTGTCAAACTGTTCCACACCTTCTACTACCCTATTTCCATAAGAACATAAGAACATAAGAAAGGAGGATCATGCAGCAGGCCTGTTGGGGTCTCATGACTCGGACAGGTCCTTTACAGAATCCATCCCCCTAACAAAGCCATTTGCAAATCCAATTTTCATGCTCCCTAAAAATAAGGTCTGTAAACTCTATCCACTCATTTGTTGCAAGAGCCACTCAAATACAAGAGGTGTTTTCTGTACTAAGATGCCATTGTGTTGGCAGTGTTGGTAACATGTCTGAGAGAGGTTGGATAGGTAAGACCTCACAGGCAAACAGAGTTAGGCAACTTTATCCGAAACGTATCGGCCTTCACAGTAGGCCTTTTTTCTTCAGTCGAAAACAGAATGTAGGCAGGAACAGTTGAGATAAGAAGAACGATGTAATCAGTCCAACACCCTTGTTTCTGAGATTGGAGAAGTTCAGTTTCCATAGTCAGGAATAAATTTAATAAAGTTGGAAATACAATAGATGATTCACTTATTTGTATGTATATCCTGTGGAGATAGGTTTAGATACTAGGATCTACACTCTGTCTGAAGCGACAGATAGAAAATACTAGTTGAACATAATAAAGAAGGAACAATGCAGCAGCCTACTGGTTCATGTGCGGACAGGTCCATGTCTCAAGGACCTAACAAGAACCCACGTAGTCGGTATTCGTTTGTAATTGAATTGTGCAGGGAGAGAATTTTTTGCGCTCTAGTTTTTGATGGGGAAAACATTGGAGCATCATAAATTTTGGTTTGGATAACTTGTGTGAGTAAGACAGGTTGTATTTAAATTGGATATGCTTCAGGTGAAACGTTAATCAAAGATCATTGCCTTGGGGTAAAAACTGAAAATGATCTTGGCATTTTGACTTACCAATTTCTGAACTTGTGCTTGATTTCGAAAGGAAAATGGTCTCTGGTAAAATAGGGTTAGTTTAGTTTGGTTGGGTAATTGGGTACTTTTAGTTTGGTAATAGCGGTAATTTGGTTTGTTAATACTTTTGTTAGTTAATACACATTGTTTTGTTAATACTATAGTTTGTTTAATACTATAGTTTGTTAATACTATAGCTTTGTTAATTACGGTAGTTTGTATATACCTATAGTTTGTTATACTAATAGATTAGGATTAAATAGATTACTGGGATTTATATCAAGATGTAGTTAAGCAAACAGAAGTCAGAGGTCATGCTGCAGTTGTATACATCATAAGTAAAGGCCGCACATAGATTAGCAATGCTCAATTCTAGGTCTCTATATTACAGAATGGACAAAATTCGTTTAGAGACTATTCAGCGTAGGATGATACTCAAATTAATTAATAGCATATAGAAAATCTTCCTTATGAAGAAATATTGATCGCACTCTTAGTTACATTCATTGTTAGAGAAGATGAGGGGAGGACCTGATCGAAGTGTATAAGTGGAAGATAGGTTACTGGGGCTGGTCAAATGTTTGTTAGTGGGTATGAATTGGTAAAAGACTGCCTAGTATGGGCCACATGCCTGATGCAGTGTCCTCTTTTTATGTTCCTATGTATTAATAAAAGGGGATATAACAAGGTCTTGAGGATATCTCTCCAAGAGAGAACCCGCAGTAATGGATTTTAAATTAGATAAGTTTAGGATTTAGAAAGGACATAGGAATGTATTGGTTTGGAAATTAGGGTAGTAGATTAGTGGAACAGACTACTAGTTGGTTATTGAGGCTAGGACTTGGGTAGTTTCAATTTAGGTTGGTTAAATACATGAGTGGAGGGGTTGGATTGAGTGGGACTTGAACATTCAGAGCGTATTTATTGGGTAGCATTGAAAATTGGGTGGTCAAAGTTTGTTAGTGGGATGAATTGTAAAGGACCTGCCTAGTATGGCCACAGGCCTGCTGCAGTGTTCTCCTTTCTTATGTTCTTATGAAAAACACAAGGACAAAAGTGCAACTTGTAAAGTAAAAGGACAAAAGTGCAACTAATGTGACATTTATTGTGGCAACGTTTCGCTCTCAGGGAGCTTTATCAAGCATTACAAAACAATACATGGGACACAGAGGGTGTATAAAGGCTCAGAGTGAGGTGAATACTAGTGAGGTACCATTCCGATGTTCACTAGTGGTAGTAGTAGTAGTAGTAGTAGTGGTAGTGACAAAAGCAATTAATTCGTACATGAGGTAAAAGGATATAAAAAAGCTATTACTTGGGTAACATAAAAATAGGTGGACAAATATTAAAACTGGAATGAGCAGGTTGTTACAGTGTTCCACTCTCTGTGCTTTGTGTAGTATAACAGGAGAGACTATGTGACGGCAGGGTTTACTGTTTTCAGGAGGATTTTGCTAAGACTTCGGAGATGGTAAAGCTGCCGTTGTTTTGTTTAATTGTATTCGAAACAGCGATCAGTGCTGATTCAAGGCACTTGCGTGTGCGGAAATTAGTTTCTTTTATCATAATTGGGCGTCTGAATTTCATAAGATGATTGGTGGAATTTCGGTGTTGTACACAGGCGTTGTTTAAGTTGTCGTTCCTACATGCGTATATGTGTTCATTGAGGGGGGTGTCGAGGTTTCTTGCTGTTTCACCTACGTAGATCTTGTCACAGCCCACGGGGGTATAGTGTAAACTCCTGCATTGACTGGTTCGTGGTGTTTGGGGTTTTTGTCCTGGTTAGATCCTTAATTGAAGTGGTAGAAGCGATGGCGACTCTGGTGTTAGTTGTGAAAGTACTTTTGAGAGTTTAGTGCAACCTGGCTGTTGGGAAAAATTATAACTTTGTTGGGAGCGGTGTTGATGCATGGAGAATTGATGATTGAAGAGCTCTTTCTTGCAGTCTTTGATGAAAAAAAAAGGGAAAATTGTAACTCAGTGAATGTTTGGTGAATGTAAGTACATTCCTCGTAAAGAAACTCAGGACTACAAATTCGGTATGCTCTTAGGAAAAACCCGATGATGATGCCTCTTTTGGTCTTGGTATCTTGATGGAATAGAAGTGTGTGAGATCATTTTTATTGGTGGGTTTCCGATAAACTTGAAATCTTAGGTTGTTGTCTACTTTGTGAATGAGGACGTCGAGGAAAGGTAACTTGTCATTGGACTTTCTTTAGTGTAAATGAATCGCTGGTTCAACTGCGTTGAGCCTTGCCTGAAGATCCGTACATAAAAACCGTTTGGAGTTATTACGAGGACATCGTCCACGTAACGTAACCAAGTGACGCTTGAAGGGATGATGTTGGCAAAAGTGTTCGGACTCTAGGTGTTCATGTTAAGTTGGCTAGGACGGCACTTTTTGGGGACCCCATTCCCATGCCGTAGGTTTGTTTGTAGAGCTTGTTATTGAAGGAAAAACAGTTGAGTTAACACAGAGTTCAAATCAAGTCAACAAAATCCCCGGGAGGTAAAGGAAGATTAAGGTCCTGGTTGACTTTACGTCGTAGAACCTCGATGGCTTTTTTGGTAGGTACTTTTGTGAAGAGGGAAGTCACAAACCAAACTGCTTAGTTTCTTGTTACGGATGGAGGGGGTTACGGATGCGGTTGAGAAGGTCGCCTGAGTGTTTAAGATGAGCGGGGCTGATGGTCCCAGAAGGCAGGAAAGATGTTTGGCAAGAACTCGGCTAGTTTGTGTGGAGCACTGCCTATTCCTGGGCGTTTATTGGTCTGGGGAGGAATATTGTGTTATGGGTCTTGGGTAAAACCATACATGTGTGCTGGTTTAGGGTTGCTTGGTAACAAGTACAGAAGTTTCTTCCCTTCTCTAGTGCGTTTGAGTATTTGTCTGCTTTTGTATAGAAAGTCTTTGGTGAGCGTCTCCCACTGTTGAGTGTGATAGGTTCGTATGTAGATTTATCATTCAAAAAGGTCCATCATTTTGTGTTGTAGTCACTGGTGTTGAGTATGGGCGACTCCACCTCTTTGTCGGCGGTGGTGACGATAATGTTGGGGTCGTTGGCGAGGTCCTTAAGGGCAGTGATGTATCTTCTAGGAAGATTAGAGAAGAAGGTTCACATAAAGCTGCAGTGGAAGGCCCTTTTATATAAAACCCCTTTTGGAAGTTGCTGTCACTGTGTCTATGGTTCCTGGTAACAAGATTGAGTTGATAGTTAGGTTGCGTATTGTTGGTGGTAAATTTGAGCCCAGACTCAGTGCTTGTTTCTCGTAGTCGGTTAA
Organism: Cherax quadricarinatus; assembly: GCF_026875155.1. Taxonomy (NCBI): domain Eukaryota; kingdom Metazoa; phylum Arthropoda; class Malacostraca; order Decapoda; family Parastacidae; genus Cherax; species Cherax quadricarinatus. Next base: position 33,181,596 of record NC_069460.1, on the reverse strand, counting down.
GGTGCGTGCGATAAGTTGTTTATCAGGGATTCGCGTCCATTTCCTTCCACGACTGTTTTGTGCAGAGGTACTGAAGTTTGTGATTTTAGTTTACACTATACCCTGTGGGGGGCTGTGACAAGATCTACGTAGGTGAAACAGCAAGAAACCTCGACACCCGCCTCAATGAACACATATACGCATGTAGGAAAAGACAAAATTAAACAACGCCTGTGTACAACACCGAAATTCCACCAATCATCTTATGAAATTTAGAGACGCCCAATAGTGATAAAAGAAAACTAATTTCCGCACACGCAAGTGCCTTGAATCAGCACTGATCGCTGTTTCGAAAACAATTAAACAAAAACAACGGCAGCTTCAACATCTCCGAAGTCTTTTGCAAGAATCCTCCTGAAAACAGAAAAAACCCTGCCGTCACATAGTCTCTCCTGTTTATCACAAACACAGAGAGTGAACACTGAAAAAAACTGCTTCTTCCAGTTTATTTTTGCCCAAACCTTTTTTATGTTCCCCAAGAAATAGGTTTATATCCTTTTACTCATGTACGAATTAATTGCTTTTGTCATACCACTACAAACTATTTATACCACTATTTGAACATCGGAATGGTACCTCATAGTATTCACTCATCTGAAGGCCTTTTTACCCTCTGTGTCCTGTATTGTTTGTAATGGTTTGTTTAAAGCTCCTGGAGGCAAAAACTTTTGCACAATAAATGTCAATTAAGTTGCACTTGTGTCCTTTTACTTTAATTTTGTCGGAATTCTCCCAAACTTTATTAATTGAAATCTTCCTTATAAAGGGGAAAGATTGAAGACTCTTAAATTACATTCACGTGTTAGACGAAGAATGAGGGGAAACCTGATAAAGTGTAAAAGGGGAAAGTAGGTATTAAAAAAGGAAATTAATAAGGTTTGAGGATATCTCTAAAGGGAACCCAGTAATGGATTAAAATTAGAAAATTTAGTTTTAAAAGGACATAGGAAAGTATTGGTTTAAAAATAGGGTATTTGATGGTGGAACAGTCTACCTTTTGGGGTGATTGAGGTAGGATTTTGGGGTTTTATTTTCAAATTTAGGTTGGATAAGTAATGAGTGGGAGGGGTTGGATTTGGTGGGACTTTCACATAGAGCTTTTTTCTTGGGTAGCATTGAAAATTGGGTTGGGCAAATGTTTTGTTAGGGGGTGAATTGTAAAGGGCCCTGCCTAGTAGGGGCCCAACGGGCCCTCCTGCATGTTCCTCCTTTCTTAGTTTTATGTTCAAAGCATTAGCTAAGAATATAGACCAATAGTCTGACTCCACAATAAAATCTTTAAAAGAGTGTAGAAGCGGTTTGCAAAATCACCTCGATTCCCGACCTCTGCACAATTAGGGCAACTGGGTTCGGGTAGGTGCTCCTGTTTCACAATTGGTCACTATGATAGGCCTTTGGGATGATTAAAAAGAAAATCAGAATGCGATGTAAAAATCACAGATTTTTTGCAAAAGCATTTGACAAATGGATCATGGGTAATAGCGACAAAATAGTGCTAAAGGAAATAACTGGGAAAGGGGGGGAGTGGTTTTCAATTTCCCTAAAAAAATCGAACAAAAGAGGTGGTCAACGGTTAAATCGGAGGCTGGGAGTACTGTGCCCAAAAGGGCACAGTACTCGCCCCCTCTTATTCCTATCTTTATCAGACAAGACAGGATATACCCCACAGACGTATCCCCTTTGCGGTGATATAGGTTGCAAGGCTGTCATCTGGAGGACCGGTTAACCTCCAGAAGATATAAACAAAGTTTCCATTGGGCAACGGAAAACAGTATGATGTTCAATGAAGAAAATTCCAACTACTCCGTTAGGGAAAATGGAGGAGATAATAACTGAACAGGTATATTTCAAACTCGGGCCCATACAATAGGCAAAAAAACTAATGAAGGGACCTGTGAGTTGTAATGTCTGGGATCTCACTTTCAAGGATCAAAACAGTCCCACGTCACAAGTGCAAAAAAAAATGGAAGGATGGATAATTGAATTTTCAAAACGAGAGATCCCAACCCATTGATGATCCTTTTAAAAATCACTTTTTCTCTATGCTGGATAATGCGTATTTTAAACATCCCATTAAAAGCAGGTAAAATTGCAGATCAAAGAGTGTACAGAGTCCTTTACTGCACGTATAAGTTCTGTCAACCCTTAACTACGGGGGAACGCTTGGAAGCATCGATTTGTACTCGTTGGAAGCGGGGGGAGATATTATAATCTACATTTGGGAAAAAATCCTGGAAGGAATGGCCCCCAAATTGCACACAGAAATCACCCCCACAAAAGAAAAAGAGGGCAGGCGATGCAAAATGCCCCAATTAAAAGTAGGGGCGCCTTGGTACACTAAGAAAAAAAAAAAAACAAAAAGTGCCCGGGGGGGCCCAAGACTGTTCAACAGTTCCATAAAGTATTAGGGGAATTACAAATAAACCCCAGGTGCCTTCAAGAGAGAGTGGACGTACCTAAAGTCAGTCCCGGATCAGCCGGGCTTGGCTCGTACGTTGGACTGCGTGGGGCCAGCAGTAAACAGCCTGGTTGTTTCAGGCCCTGTCTCCGGGAGGCCTGGTCATGGACCGGGCCGCGGGGGCGTTGATCCCCGGGAATCCCTCAGGTAACCTCCAGGTAACAGGGGGGGACCAGAAATGGGGAAGTGAATCCCGGGCTGTTTTGGGGGAAAAACGGCATGCCCAAAATGTTTAGGATTAACCAGGGAGAGGGAGAAGTGTTGCAGCAAAGCTGACTTTTCACCTTGAACAGTTCAGACAAGGGTATCACACAAAAAAGCCTCTTGGGCTAGTCAACACGACGCCGTTTTTTAAAAATACTTTGTAGAGTTAACACCCAAACCAAACTTCTAAAAAAGGAATGACACGGGTATTCCCTGGGTTTACCTGGGAGAGTTCCGGGGGTAAAAACGGCCCCGGGGCCCCCGGTCTGTGATGGGCCCTCCTGGTGGATCAGACCCTGTCAGCCAGGCTGTTATGCTGGCTGCACGCAATCCAACGTACGAGCCACACCCCACCTGGTCAGGTACGATTTTAGGTGCTTGCCAGTGCCAGCTTGAAACTGCCAGGGGTCTATTGGTGCCCCCTTATGTTGCTGGGAGGCAGTTGAAACAGTCTCGGGCCCTGAAACTTATTGTATTGTTCTTTAACGTGTAGGACACCCCTGCTTTCATTTGGGGGTTGTTGCATCGTCTGCCAAATCTTTTGCTTTCGTAGTGAGTGATTTTCGTGTGCAAGTTCGGTACTGCCCCTCTAGGATTTTCCAGGTGTATAAAATCATGTATCTCTCCCCCCTGCTTTCCCCGGGGGAAAAAAGGTTTAAGGGAATTCAAGCGCTCCTATTTAATTGAGGTGTTTTATCTCCTTTTATGCGGCGTTTAAAGGGTTTTCTCTGTACTTTTTCTAGGTCAGAAATTTCACCTGTTGAAAGGTGCGTTATGTGCGGGCAATTTTCCCGCTAGATAGAACAAGCGACGAAGGTGTCATCACTGGTTGGCATCCCTAGTTTTTTAAAGGTTCTCATTACCCCTGTCTTTTTTTCAGCAGCTGCGTTTTTAACAATGTTATGGTTTTGAAGGGTATGGGGGGGGATTCCTGATAAGGTACATTTGAGAAAGAAAACTAAAGGGAAAAACAGTAAATTAAAAATGATGGGGGCAAGTGGCACAAAGTGAAAAAAAGAGAGAAAAAAGTTATCCCAAAGGGTAACAAAAAGGGAAAAAACCAGAGTGAGCCTGGTTTCCTAGAGGGAAAATGTCCCAAACCCAAGTGGCTAGAGCAGGGAAAAATGTTTAAAAGGCAAAGGCCCCGGAATATAGGGAGTGAGTCAAAAAACCCAGAAATGAATAACGTGGATAAGGAGAGAACCCCAGCTGAATACGAGAATGACATAGCAAAAATGCCATATCTGCCCCAAAGTTTATACAACAGCATTGGGGGGGGAAAACAATAGTTTTTCAGGCTGACAAAAGGAAGGGAGCTCACAAAGAAACCGGGGAGTATGTGAAAAATTTAACACAAGATTTGGAGAAGTATTCACAGAGAGACAAGGGTTTCCCAGCAAATGAGGCGGTAGGATGTTCCAACGAGTGTGGACACATGCACAAACCAAGGGGGAGGTAAAGGGGGAAGCTGTAGGTGAATAGTTCCCTCGATGGGGGAAGACCCGAAAAACATGTTTCCATGGCCCTGAGAAAAAGGAAGCAGGGAACTGTGTCTGCCCCTAGCGCAATCTTCAATTAATTTATTGAAACCAGGTAACTGCCTGAGGTATGGGGACGCAAATGTTTTCTAATGTTTAAGAAAAAAAGAATGAAGACGCAATAAACCCAGACCACTGTTATACATGTATAGTATATAATATCACGGCGAAAATTATTGGAGAAGAGTGATGGGCACTGGCTGGAATAGCCTATACATGACAACCGCCGGTTTCAGGAAAAGAGAATCCGCTCAGAAACCCAAAGGAATTCTTGACAAGGAAACAGATGTAAGATAGGAAAGAGTGGGGTGGTTAGGCTGTAAAGAAGGTTTTGACACGTTCCCAGAAAAGCTCGTTGAAAAAAATAGGGAGCAGGCAGGGAAAAGGGAAAGGGAAAGTTCTGCAGTGGTCAGGGAATACCTGACAGGAAGGAAACAAGTGTGTTGGTCCAAGACGGGGTATCGGAGTGCATGCATGTGTCGAGGAGGTTTTTTCAAGGGGGGGGGTCCCAGGGCCCCGTGCTGTTTTTTCGTAATCTGAATGACATGACGAGGGTTTAAAAATCAGAGGGGTCTCTGCAAAAGATGTGAAATTTGTGAGATACAATGGGAAAAAGGGTAAAATAAACCTACAAAAGGGGTTCGACAAGCTGCAATCCCGGTTGACAAATTTGGGTCCTTGGTTACCCCCAGCAAGAAAGTTTTGAAGATTGGGGAAGGAATAGGGACGCAGTCGGGTACAGCCTAAGAAGTCAAGGCTGCAAAAACCAAGGGGGGAGGGTCTTTGGGGTAAGCAGCATACAAGCAATTTCCGAGGCGCAAATGAACCCCAAAAACTGCTCAGAAAACGGTCCCTTCTTTTTTGTTTCCCGCTGACTAGAAATTCCGATTTTTTTTACTTGGCAAAAGGATAACCCTCGAGTTTCTGGCGGGGGGGTGATTGAAGACTTCTCTTTTTTTTCCCCCCCCCCCTTTTTTTTAAAAAAATTTAATGACTCATAAATTTTTTACCATACATTTTTTTATTCTTAATTTAATCTTTGCTTTTTTAAAAAAGCTTTTCCCCTCAAGAGTTCTTTAAAATTTTTATTTGTAAGAGAATCAAAGAACATATTAGCAAAAAATTTTAATCAGGCACATCCCACACTATCATGTGACACAGAAACCCCCTTACAACGTCAAGAAAAATAGAACACATTTTTTGATCAAGAGCCAGAATATCCTTCACACCAAGAGGTTAAAGAATTTAATTCACTTTTTGAGAGTCACAAAATATTTTGATTAAAAAATCCCGGAAATATTACGTCAGTGAAAACCTTACTGAGTCTTCTGAGAGGGAGCTATCAATTTGCCAGGTAAAGGGCAAAACGTTTTTTTAAAAAGGTTGAGTCAGTAAAAGGGGAAGGCTTTCACCCCACTACCACCCCCCCTTTGAAAACTACTGGCCCAAAAAAAAACAGAGAAAACATTTTCCATATATATTTAAAAAGACATGAAATTTATAAAAAAATGAATGTGAAAGAAAGACAGGGTAAACACTGCCTTCCTTTAAATTTTGTAAAATGTTCTCCCCTTTATTTCTCTTGTTTTTAAAACCTGACATAAGAAATGTTTATAGCAAGGTTTTTATTTGGTTGGGGTTTTCCTTTTAAAAAACGGTCTATTTCAGCTAAACATGAGGTTACCCCATAAAAAATGATGGTCCTCATGCAGTTTCTGAAAAAAAATTCAGGAACCAAATGATTTAGAGTGCCCCAGGTAGTATCTGTTTAATCCCCACTTGTAAAAATGCTTGTCTAGTGGTTTTTGGGCTGCGTTTTATTTGTGTTTCAGCTTAGCAAGTAGCTTACTGAAATTTCTATAATTATGTAAAAAATGAAGAAAAAAATTTGCCCTTTGCTTGTACTTCTGCATTGTAATTTAAATTCCCCCTTTTTTGGATTATGGACTAAATTCGCCTTGATGTGGTTTTCGTGCCTGAGCGTCAGGACCTAACAATATTACAAGGTTTGTACAAAATCTTCTCTTTGTTTCCCTTTTTCTAAAGAAGAATTTTCAGGGCTTTGAGTTTTTCTTCAATTGTTTCTGGTGATGGTATGAGCTTTGTTTGATTTCTGTATTCTCTTCAAAAAAATTTTTATATATATATATATATATATATATATATATATTTATATAATATATATTATATATATATTATATATATATTATATTATATATATTTTCCATGTTTTATGTAATTTTGGGGACCAAAACGAGAAGGAATATTCAAAGAAATCGGGCATCTTAGGTCCATGGATTATTTAGGGGCCCTGTGTTATCTTGAATCATCTTAGGTCCTAGTGTTTCATAGGTCCATAGTGGTATCTTAGGTCCATAGTGTTATCTTACGTCCATAGTAAGTACCCTAGTAAATGGTATCTTAGGTCCCCCAGTGTCATTTGGACAATAGTGTCATCTTAGGTCCCAATGTTTCTAAAGGCAAAGTGTCATCTTAGGTCCAAAGTATAATCCTAAGTTTAAGTGTTATCTTAAGTTCATAGTTTTTCCTAAGTCCATAGTGTTTCTTAGGGCCATAGTGTTATCTTATGTCCACAGGTTTTCTTAGGTCAACATAGAGTCACCCCCCTACTTGTCTTCTAAGACATGTCTTAAGGCAAATTTTAAACAAATTCGCCATGTGAAATTTAAAAGAACAAACATTGAAAAAATTACAATGATTGTAAAAACTGAACTTCGAAAGTTTGTAAGATTTTCCCGTTATCTTATTGCAAACCAGAACAGAAAAGAAGAAAAAGAAATTCATTAATAAAAATCAAAATGGGTGAGACCCCCCTTCCTTAAAGTAAGTAAACAGGAAAACTGTAGCCCGATTGTGGGGACGATTTCGGTGTTTTCACTCCACCAGGTCAAAACTTCACTCTCACAGTCCACACTTCACTTTTCAGCTCCCACTTCACTCTCACCGCTCCAATTCCCTTCCCCCATCCCACTTTTTACTCTCCCAGCCCACACTTCACTCCTTCATTCCTTTTTCCCGTTTTTTTTTTTTAACTAAGAATTACTTTTTTTTTGTTATTTAATCTGAAAGTCCCGAGATCATCCCCACCATGGTGAAAAAAAAAAAAACAGAAATAATCTGGAGTTATAACGGATGTTTGGAGTTTGGTGACGATCTCGATATTTACGTTAGAAATTTCCCTAAAAATGTTTATCCCTTTCAGGAATATCACAATTTTAAATAAGATTCCCTAAGCAAAGTACATAGATAGGTGCTCATAATGACAGATGCAGCGTGGGGGACAGTGGGCCGCCTCAGCTCTCAAGGCTGAAATAATGGGGGTTTTTTGAATTATACTCAGCTAAAATTTCTTATGCTTTGTAGGAATCAATGATATTTACAAACATTGAGTGATAGGTTCAGTAAATAATAACCCTTCAAATTTTAAAAAAAAATTAAGCCATAAAATTTTACATGTGAGTATAAATAAGTTTTTTAATGTGAATCAGTGAGGTTTTAATTTATAAAGGGATCAGTGTGAACCAGATTAAATTTGAATCAAAACAACTTTTAAAAAATTTTAAACAACTGAAAAATAATCAAGTTTAAAAGTTATTCATAAAAGAAGTTAAATACTTTTAAATACTAGAAAAGAATAAAATTCAGTAGAGTTAAAAAATCACCTAAACATTAACGTTAAGTATTATTTATAGCATAAAAATTAGGACTGAAAAAAATACCCATTTTTCAACATTCAAGGTATAATACTACTAACATTTAAACATCTCATCACATTACAACAAACATTAATTTTTCATTTTGCTTGGGCTTCTCACATCACAGAACATTTTCAAATAACACATTCTTTGACAGAGTCGTACTGTCCGGTGCAAAACCCCACCCTTTAAATTTAGTTTAATTTTTCCCCCAAAAATTTATAGTGTGTGTGTGTGTTTGTGTGTTTTGTGTTGTGTGTGTGTTTGTGTGTGTGTGTGTGTGTGTTGGGGTGTGGTTTTGTGGGTGTGTGGGTGGGGGTGTGTGTGTGTGTGTGGGGTGTGTTTGTGGAGGTGTGTGTTGTGTGGGTTTTTGGTGTGGTGTGTGTGTGTGTGGGTGTGTGGTAGTGTGTGTGTGTGTTGTGTGTGTGTTGTTGTGTGTGTGGTGGTGTGTGTGTGTGTTGTGTGTGTGTGTGTGGGTGTGTGTGGTGGGTGTGGGGTGTGTGTTGTGTTGTGTTGTGGTGTAGGTGTGTGTGTAGGTGTGTGTTTAGGTGTGTGTGTGATGTGTGTTGTGTTTTGTGTGTTGTGTGTGTGGTGTGTGTGTAGGTGTGTGTATGTGTGTGTGTGTGTATGTGTGTGCTCTGTGCGAGTTTTACGAGTGTATGAAT
>NC_069460.1:33156635-33172476 GCF_026875155.1 Cherax quadricarinatus | reverse complement strand
ACTAGTGAGTGGAATTACTAATGGTATACTCTTCTGCTTGGAGTCCCCAACTCGGCTGTTCGATCGTATTCTTGGTTCATGGAAAGTCACTGATGGGGCTGGTGGCTTCACGTCAGAAAAAGTTTCCTGGGCGGGAATCGAAATACAGAACACGGGGGATCGGTTCTTTCTTACTGGAGGAATAAACAAACCGGGGGAGTGGTGCTCCCCCGGTGAAAAAAAAAAACGCGAAAAACACGCAATATGAGCAAGGGGAAACGAATCTATATCTCAAACTGCAAGAAAAGGAGAAAAGAAATGAACATGGTGAACAATGCTGAATTAAATGAGTGCCACGTGACATGGGGTTTCAGCAATAAAGAACTACACTTACAAACTTTAACAACGTGGAAGTTACTCGAAAAAATAACTTCTTACATGCAGGGATTACTGTCAACTAGGAGGGGCCCAAAATCTGAAACAAAAGGGGGACAAAAAACCTCAAGGAGCCCACTACCCACAGAAACGTTTTTCTGAAATGGGGGTGGCATCGCAGAGATGGCAAAATCGTTGCAAGAAATTTCTTCTCAAGCGCCCCGGGGAAAGGAACAAATTAAACAAGTCCCCATCGAAAGGTAGTAAGCACTTTCTGCGTGCACGATATTGTGGGGAGTCCAAAAGGGGTGACAGCTTTACTAGTCCCTGCCCGCTGGCTACGTTAATAAGTATTCACGGATCTATGGGAAACTTAATCTGAACTTCCCCATTTCGCAGCATTTTAAAAAATTCAATACAAGCTGTGGAGAACAAACACATTGTCAAGGGCAGGTATTGTCTTTTCAGTCGGGAAGGGGAATGTTGGTACTGTGGATGATTATATTGACTTTGACAGGCATGAACACTAAGTGAACATTAAAAAAGTGACTGGGACATGACCGCAAACCATGCTTAAAGATATGTACATGGCCATTGAAAAAAGGAAGCTCAAGGGGAAACACGAGTATAACTATAATTCTCGGTGTTGAGTCGGTCGTCAGTCGGGAGGAAAATGTAGGGCTGATGCAGGACCCGCAGTAGTGGCCTGAGAGGTTGAGTGGACTTCACTAAAGTATCACTTGGGCGGATGTGAGACATAATGGCAAAGTAGCACGAAACAAATAAAGGGAAAAAAAATGAACAAAAAAATGTATAAAATTTAGAATTTAAATGAAAAAAATTACAAAATAATTTTGCAGAATAATATTTTAAAAAACTGCAAGAGGAATGAAAACTCAATTTAAAAGGGCTATTGACAAAAAAAAAAAAAATTTACATTGAAATTACAAGTAAAAATATTACTGGAATGAATTTAAAATTTAAAATGAGCTGTCTTTATCTTGTAATAGAGAAAAAATTTAAATTTAATTTAAAATTTTTTAAAACATGTGAAAGTATAAAAAAAATTATTAAATTTTTAACGGGAAAAATTTAAATATTTTTAGAATGCTAGACAAAATTAAAAAAATTAAAGTTATAAAAATATCAATAAAAAAAAGAATTCATGCAGAAAAGTTCAACAAAATAAATTTACTTTAGAACAAGTGCAACAATAAAGTGTAGAAATCACTGCAGAATAAAGTTCACTGGGAAAAATCAGGTAAAATAAGAATTTAAAAAAAAGAAGAAAAAAAAAAAAAACTGATTGAAAAAAAATTTAACTCTTAATTGTAAATTTGACAAAACAATTTATAAGCAGAGTAAAGAAAACCTTTACGTTAAAAATAATTGAAATTGCATCAAGAGTGAATTTGTTCAAAAATATAAAAAAATAAAAAAATTAAAACACAGGTACAAAAAGGGAAAAAAAATTACAATGAGGAGCACACTTCTTAAAATTATATTTTAAACAAAATCCTGCTGTGCTGATACAACAAAAAATTTGCTGTGACGGATACAACAAAAAATCTTGCGTGACTGAACGACAAAAAATTTTGGGCAAAAAAATGGTACACAGTCTGGAAAAATTAGAGAAATGAGACATGTTGGCATACGAAAAAAAAACACACATAGAAAAAATTGATAAATTTTGGTATATGGGGAATTACACTGCATGAAAAACAATGAAATACAATAAAAAAAAAAGAACACTTCACACGAGTGAGATGGTTCACGCAAATAATATTACTTCAAAAAGGAGTGCATAAAAAAAAAAAAAAACACAGAAAAAAAAAATATAAGTAAGTGAAAAAACGAAAAAAAAAAATTTTAAAAAAAAAGGTCAAAAATACTGCGTTTTCCCGAAAAAACCAAGGGTTTTGAGTAACAAGCAATTTATATAAATTCTCACACCGCAAAAAGTCTTTAAAGGGAAGAAAAAGTCTCAGGAAAATTATCACTGAGCGAGGTAGGAGATGGACGGTGAGTATGTTGGGGCGGGTGTTGGTGTCCCGCGCGGTGTGACGCCCCCGCATTCACTGTTTGTGTGAAGAATGTGCTTTTTGGCGAACTCACATAACGGCTTTTCTCGTTGGCACCGCTACAATCTTTGACCAATTAGTGAGCCCAAAAAAGACTAGGACCCGGTCAAGGGTGCAAACAACCACATGGTTGGTTAAGGGGGGGTGGTTGGTGGAGCTTTGCCCCGCACCCCCCGGGGGGTGGGAGATAGTGGTAAGGGGGGGGCGGGGAGGCTCCCGCGCGCCCCCCCTCCCCCAGAGGGTTTAAACCCCAACTCTATCCCAAAAGGGAAAATGGGGGAAAACCCCTCTTTGCACCCCAACGGGGAAGCCCCAAAGCTTAAATAAACAAAATTCAGGGGAAATCTTGGCTTATTTTTTTTATGCGTGGTTATTTCTCTCTCTCAGCTGGGTTAAAAAGGGGGGTTGGCCTGACTGGCTTCCCCCACGAAAAATGGATGACTGGAAGACGTGTAACGATGCCAGCACCGGAGGGGCATTTGGGAAGGGAAGGAGACAGGTGGATAGGTGCCCTGGCTTTCACTTCCACATTTTCGGGGCTTACGGGACTGGCTTAAATTGAAAATTCCGGGTCAACCCCTCGGAGAGTGAAAGCAATTAGCACACGAACGGGGCCGGAAGCTTAAAAACGGCTGAACGGGGTTTGCAGGTAAAAGCTGTGGGGGGGGTCGGGCTTGGTTGGTGGTCCCTATTTACCTGCCAAGGAAACTTGTAACCCACCCGGGCCCGGGCCAGTAGTGAAATCCAAGAGTCTGTTTTTTTGTTGGGGCACCATAACATGTGGTCCCCCCTGCTGATGGAAGGAAAATAATGGACTGCTTTTTGCCCAATCTCCCAAAGGGTCTTAAGTCAAAAAAGTTCATTTAAAGTTTTTTTCGTTTTTATTTTTTCTCAAACTGCTAAGTAAAAACCCAAAGGATTGTAATTACCCCCTTTTTGAAAGCATACAGCTTACCCCAATTTACAGTTCTTCATGCATTAAAGGGACCAATGTGAGAGGGGAATCCACAGCATGTGCACTCGGGACCCAGGCCACAATCTTACCATATTAGGTCTGGTTCTGACACAAGCATGCCACAATTTATATTAATGAGTTGAGGGCATTTATGGATGAAAAGAAAAATTCAGTTAAAATTAAATTTTGTAAACCCTTAGATCCCTGGACCATTTGAGTGCGGGGGAGTTGGAAAAACAGTTCGTTTGAAGGGTGGGAGGCCCAGTTATTGTTGCGTGCCCCAAATTTTCTTTATGAGGGGCCATCACTCTGTGTGACAACAGCGGCACTCCCAGCGGCCCAGTGGATGGTGAACAAAACCCACCCGACTTTAAATAATTTGTAAAAGATTGTTCGGGTGTGACAAAAATTTTTATCAATCCGTTAAAGGCATCGGGTTTGGCTTAAAGGGACGAAGCTTTGGTTGTGATTTAAAAAGGGTTTTTTGGGGGGGAAAATGGGGGGAATGGTAGTTTGGAAGGGGGTAATATCCCATGGAGCGGGGAAATGTCTCTTTTTGGCCCAAATTTGGGATATAGAAAAAGGGTAGCTGGTTCTGCGGGGGTTTGGGTTCCAGTTTTTTTCGATCCATTGGAAGGATGCCCCCAGTGCTGAGGAAATTTTGGGGGGGCTTCTGTGCAGGGGTTTGAATGGGCTACCCAAAGCATATTGCCCCCAATAAGGATTTTTTTTCCCTTTAACCCACCTCAATGCTTGGAATTTTAAGTTTTTTCCCGCATTTTTAAAAAATTTTGGCGTAGGGGGGTTTTTCCTAGGAGATCCTCATTGCTTCGTTTTGCATTTTTTCCCAGCCCTCCAAGCTTCCATTTAGAAAGAGTGCAATTAGTGGCGTTTGATAACAACCAATGTTTAAAATAAAGCAAATACATCATTTCACAATTTTAAAATTAGCCCATACCTGGGAGGGAAAATTTCCCACAAACTCTAAGTGCTTCCCCTTTTTTGATTGGCGAAAAAGTTCTTTTCAACAGGCCAAAGTAGGGGAAACCCTAAAAGCCTAGTTTCCTTTTTATCGGTTAAATTTTTTTTTCTAAAAGAGCCCCATCATGCACTGGATCTGACGAACTTTGCCTCGCCGAGGGGCCCCGGGTTGAGTATTTTTTGGTTTTTTTCCCCTAAAGATTTTTAAAACCCCAGGTCCTGACACGAGGCAAAAACCCAGAAAAAGATGTTTTGGGTGTTGGAAAATCCGGTGTGTGAATCTTTTATGTCATCAGCAAAAAAACCCCATAAAAATTGGGGGGAGGGGGTTTGGGGGGCATGGCATTAAGTAAGGCATTAATCAAAATGTTGAAACGGGGTGGGATAAGCACACCCCCTGGGGGGTTCCCAAAATTTAAAAATTCTTTAGTTCCCATTCTATGTCCCTGGAACAAAACGGGCGACTTTTTGGAAAGGTAACCTTTAACCCGCGGAGAACCCATCCTCCAAACCCATTCTGGCAATTTTCCTAATGATTAATGTTTTTGGGGGCTACACCCAAAGGGGGATTTAAGGTCAAGGAAGTAGTGTATGAGCTGTCAGTGTGCGGGAGTGAGAAAGGGGAAATTGCAATGAGGGCCCCATTTCCTTCCAGGCATAAAAGCCATGCAAGGGGGGGGGTGAAAGAATTTCCCTTTAAAATTTTGTGCTTTAAGAGTTTAAAAATCATCCATTCAAATGTTTTCAAAAGCAGCAAAGAAAGGGTTTATTGGGCGAATGGGTTTTGTTGTTTGGGGCTTTGGAAGGGGGTTTTAAGGAGGCTATTGGCCCAAAATGATTTAGGGAGTTTCCCCAGTGACAAAACCTTTTATAAAATTTCAAGTAAAGGATTCCCGGGGTACTCGACACAGCAATTGATTTAGGTTGTAATTTAATACCACCCTACCAGGGGGGACGTGGAGTTCCCCTTAGTTAGTGCTGCTTTCAAGTTTTTAAAATTTAGTAAAAGGAATGTTCCCAGTTTTTCTGCCTTGCTGAGCATAAAGAAAAAAAGTCTCCCCTTGCATATTTTTGGCCCCATTAATTTGCCTGTGGGGGTATGGGAAGCTGAATAGTAGATGTAGCAGCCCAAGCACTGACAAAACTCATTCGCCCTATGCAAGGGATGGGGTCCCGGCGATTGCCAGTTCTGTTACCCTTAATTCTTTTTTATGTCCCCCCATCCCCGGCAAAGGGGGGTTGGGGGCTTTGGGAACCATTGAAAATTTGTTCCCAGTTGTTTGCCCCCAGTTTGGGTCATACGCTTTCTGGCAGAGAAAAGGGAAATTTTGGGAAAGGGCTCGGGCATTTCGGGGGGTACGATGGTTTCTATGGGCTGGGCCTATTCTGCGAGCGGGTTCCCGTTTCAATTTTTGGAAGTTTGAACCCTTGTAAAGGTATGATTTTTATAAGACTTTTTTGATTATTAGGGAAATTTTCATTTGGATTTAGGGTAGTAGGAGGTTTCAGGGGGCGGCCCTTTTAAGGGAAGTTTTTGAATATGTTTCACAAGGTCTTTTTAAAAAAGTCTCGACAGGGGTTTAACACTAATGGGAAAATTATCCCCATTTCAGTCCCCATGGCAAAAAAAAAATCTTTTTTGGGTTCGGGAAAAAACTTTTTAAGCGTTTCCCTTTTTAAAATTACCCAAAAGGGAATAGATTCCCCAATATCTAGGGGAGGTTAGCCTTGGGGAAATGTTTCAGCGTATATCTTTTTACAATGGAAGACTCACAGTTTGGAGAAGTAATGTTGAACCCAAAGACACAGATAAAGGGGAACCCCCATAGATAGGTGTGGGTTCAAGGTAAACCTACAATTTGCACTTCCCAGGGATGTTTAAGAGTGACAAAAGTTGATTGCCTTTACGTTTCCCAAAACTGAGAGTTTTCCAAATGCTTTTTGTGTTTTGCTTAAATAATCCCCAAAAAAGGGGAGTAGGTTCAGACTGAGCACAAGTTGGGAGCTAAGTAATTAAATTACCCGCAGGAGCGAAAAAGTTAAATATTTTGAGAGCGAGTTCCCAATATAAATCCTAACCCCGTGTACTGTAGCCCTGTGTTTCTTATGTGCAAAGAAGTTGAGGGGGAAGTGATTTTTTTTATATAGAACAAAAGGAAATTTAGATTTGAGGTTATTGCAAAAACAAAGGAAATTTAGGGGGTTGGGATTTTTAGGGATCGGCCCCTTGTAGAAAACACAATTAAAATGGATTCAGGGGTTTATTTTAGGGATGCAGGTCAAAAAATTCTTTTTCAAAGTGGGGGGCAATATTCCAATTTAAAAATTGGTTTTTTATAGGGGTTTTTGGTTTCCCCATTAAAAAATTTCCGGGAATTTTTCCCAATTTCCGAAAAATAAAAAAAACTTATAAATAACAAACGGGCCAAAATTCAATTAAATATCTCAGTTTTATCCTTATCCATAGTCTCCTAAGTGCCTTCCATTAGGGGAGCCCTTTGGGGGAGTCTTTGTCCCACAGAGGTCACTGCGCTCTTTGTCTGTGAATGTAGGGAAGGTGCCCATTTACCCCTTCGACTAAAACTCTCCGCTTTTAAATTTTTAAATCTTTACTATCATACTTTTTATCACTTCCCTCATCATTATGACCCGTGGGTAATACACCCTTATCAACACCGGGGGCATCTCCCACAAGTATCTATCAATTTCAAATTTCATCATCAGGTTGGGTATCTTTATGGGCCCTTTACTGCCCCTTTTCATCTTCACTGTGTTTTTAAAAAACCACTATTTAGGGTTCATCGTTTTTGTGATTATTAAAACCACTGCAAACATCAGTTTTTTCATTTATCACCCACTCATTTTCATAATTTGGGTGACTATCTGTGGGTTGATGTAATCATTTGCAACCTTGGAATTTTTTCCCCGTGGTGCTCAAGTTGTTTTTTCAAAAAACCAAATTTTTGCTTCTCCGTTTCGTTTTTTTCGCAGCTGCATGTTTGGGGGTACCCCCCCGGGAAAATTGCGGGCATCAGGAAATAAAGAAGTCCCGGGTAAACTGGTCAGGTGGCTGGATGACGCTGATCAGCCAGGGGCAGATGGTGTCAACACCCCGCGGGATTAATAGTGTTGGGTAGCAGAGTGATGTGGGCCCCTGTTGATGTACTCCCAGAGGGACTCGCTCAAAACCCTATTTTCTGAGTTCAGGGGAAGGGTCAGGGATTCGACATGAAGTATTTTGGTAGGCCCATTGCCCATCATGGGGGGGGGGATGGGTGAAAGGGGGGAGCTTGCGGCTGGCAATGGGGGGCAGCTTTCGCCCCTGCAGTCAGCATGAGGGAGCTGTGACTCCTGGAAAACCCTTTCAATTGTTCATTCTAATTTCAAAAGGTCTGGGGGTTTCTTGGGGCATATTCCCTTTCCTGGTGAGAAAGGTTGGGGCCTTTGGAAAACAAATTTCCCACCCGTGTGTTAGATGGAAATTTTCCCGCAATGTGACCCCAGCGCCCGAACCTTTTTTGGGTTTTCGGTGGGTGTTTGTACAAAGCTTTTTTTGTAACTCCCGTTAAAACGCTGTGGGGGAGTAGATATTTTGATGGTGGAGTCCCTTTTTACCAATTTCCCCTCAGCCAAAATTTTAGTTTTTTTGGGAAATCGAAAGAGGGGGTTTTTCCCAAATTGATCTGACAAAAGGAAATTTTTTATCCCCGTTTTTCTTATTGACATTTTGGAAAAACAAAAAAGTTAAATTTAGGTGTTTTTTGGTGGGGGAGCTTGGGGGGGGGGGTTGGAAGTTGTATTTTGAGTAAGAAGTTTTTCTATGAATGTTGGGTCGTTTGTAACAAAAACGTTAAAATTTTCCCGTCTGGTTTAAAACCGAAAATCCGAAGGTTTTTTTTTTGGGGTTTTCTAATGAAGCTTCGTTTAAAACCATTAAACTTGACCTCAAATCAGTGTTAGCAGGGAAAAAACAAGCCTAAAACCCTTTTGCCAGGTTGTTGTTGCTTCGTTGTTTCTTGCAGCAAGTTCCTTTTAAATCTCTTTTTTTTTTCAAAAACTTTCCCTTACTTCTTAAAAAAGTACGAATTCCCTTCAACCCTAAATTTTCTTCGTTCCATCCATTTGGTCACTTTTAGTTCGTGCTTGAGTTGGGAAAAGTTAGTCTGTTACTTTTGGGGGCGTGAAACCCCCTTTATTCCATAAGAGAGGGAAGGGGCAAGGAAGGGTATTCACCTCGCTAGACACAGGCAATTTGGGTGGGGTGGCCGGGGGGTCGCAGTGCGGGTTTTCAGGGTCATTCACTGGGCCCCCCAGTCGTCTCGAGAGTTAAACCAAAAACTTTTACTTTCTTGGTTTAAATTTTTTTCCCGACCCCCAGCACTTAAAATTTTAGACACGGGGGTCTTGGGGAAAGACAGACAAATTTCAAATACTTAAAAAACTGTTCTCACAACCCGAAAGGTTTCGGCCCCGAACACGGGAGAAGTTCACAAAGGCATTCTGGAACTTTGGCCCTTTATGGCTGGTTGGGAGTGCTGTTTAGCCTGGATCAGTAAAAACCCCCCTTATCCAAAAAGTGATAATGGCGACGAGTTAAAAAGGGTACCGGTGAATAGGAAAGTCGGGAAGGGGCATTCACCTCACTAGACCCGCAGTATTGGGTTTTAAGTGGCAAGCGGGTCTTATAGTTTTCCATTTTCAAAGGGCACCCCGCGGCCAAAAAATTCCTCACTTTATTTTAAGCCTATGTATTTTGATGGGCGACAATGTCCCCAAGTCAGTGAAACCCCTCGTGCAAATGTTACAACCCAAAACGCGCACTTAACAATACTAGCACAAAAATTACAAAAGTTTTTTGGTAAACCTTGGCATGTCCCACTTAAAAAAATTTTGTACGGGAATGCTGTTTTAAAATTTTTCTTAAATAAAACCACTGCAGGGGAAAAACTGGTATTTCAGAACACTGTAGAAAAAGTATACGTAGAAATGCTAGGCCCTTTCCAAAAAGTGATTTCAAGGCTGCTTGAAAAGTGCTTTTCTAAAACCCCTGTTTTAACCCCTTGGATATTTGCTTTTAGCAGGAGGTGGCACACAGGGGGACTTTCCCTAAAATGAGGGGAGTTTCGGCAGGAGGACGAAAAAGGGGACTCCAAAATTTTTGTTTGGGCTTTCAAAAAAAACCTCCCAGACCTAAGTAAAAAAGAGGCGAATGCCTGAGTTCCCAAAACGGGGGAAGGGGGGGGACAGGCGAGGGGGGGTGGGGTGTAGCCTCCTACAGCCACTTAAATCAAACCCTGTTTGTGTTTCATGGGGATATCACTAGGGCACAGTTCACCAAAAAAGAGTTCCAGCAGCAATTCAGGGTGCCCCCCTCCAACGAAATTTGGGTTTCATGATGAGTTATCCGGGCCGGTGAGATAAGCAGTTCGGGTATAGAAGGGCCCAGGACTTCACTCAAAAACACGTTCCCCTCCCCTCAACCCCTCAGGGCCCCATGACCCCACACACACACATCATATTTCACGCAATTCACAAATGCAGACCCAAACCAAGTTGGGGGTGGGGTTTTTCAATCTATTCCCCTAACCCGTTAAACTTGTATTAGCACCACTTTTCTTTGTGTGGAAAATGGAGAATTTCATTTTTTTTTAAATTTTTCTGTAAAAAAACCCTTAAAACAAACCCATAAAAAAAACGGTGCCCTTTAAAAGGTTTCCCCACACAAAAATCCCAAATTTTTAGTGAGAAATTTTAAAATCACTAATAAAAAAACAGACAAATAAATAAAACCCCCACCCCTTCCCCCTTAGCTGGAGACTTCAACATCAAAAATTGGCTTATAGATGTCAGCCTGTAACTGATTTCTTCAACCCAAAATGGAAAAAACACACTTCTCTTTCCAACAATAACTAAAAACCCAACCCGGCTCACTGAGACAAGTGCAACCATAATTTGACCACATATGGACCAATATTTCTACCCCCCCTTAAAAACAGGGATAATCCAATAGCACTACAGACCCCCTACCCCCCTTCCTCCCCGACAAACCCTTAAAAAAAAAACCACTTGAATACAACAAAGTCTCACGACTCCATGACGAGGGGCCCCAATAAGGAAGTTCACCAAAATGGGCCTAGAGATTGTTTTACTGGCCCCCACAGAATTCTCCAAGGGGCCCAAAGGTATTGATGAAAGGACAGACATTTTTTTTAACAAAATTTCTTTGACATAAAACAAAAAATTGTCCCACAAAAAAGAAACAAAATCACAAACAAACGGCTTGGTTGCCCATGGCTAACCACCCACCATTCTGAAATCCATTGACAAGAAACACCAATATGAAAAGCAATATAGACAGGGCTTAATACACAAAGATATTCTTAACACTATTCATCAGTTCTCACCAAAAAAATAAAGAAAGCCAAACAAACTATTTCTACTCCAGTAGATTCACAGACACTAAGGAGATATAAAAAAGACCTGGAAAACACTCTCTCAGATTCTAGGGACCCAAAAAACTGAAAAAAAAACAAGAAATATTGTCCTAACTAAACCTAATGAAACACCACAACATCCACTGACACAGCTAACAAGATAAACGACTTCTTTCAACCATAGGATCTAATCCGCCAATAAAATCCCACATACTAATGCCCATGCGGGGAAACTACCTAGATGAGAATTTCCCAAATTCCTTCTATCTTGCACCAACTGATCCCTCGGAAGTCACCGAGATTATAAAAATCATTAAAAACAAATCAGGGAATCTGTCTAATGTCCCACCATTACTGTACAACGAGCGGCCCATATCCTTTCGCATGCTATTTCATTACTTTTTAACAAGTCACTAGAAACTAGCACCTTCCCGAAACTACTCAAGATGGCAAGGGTTACACCAATACATAAAGGTGGTGACCCTACAGACTTAAACAACTATAGGCCAATATCAAACTTACCATTGCTATCCAAAATCTTTGAGAAAATCGTGCACAGGAGACTATATTCATTTATAACGTCACAAAGCATACTCAACCCTGCCAATTTGGATTTAGGAAAAATAAAAGCACTAATGATGCAATCATAAAAATGCTAGATCTGCTTTACACAGCATTGGAAAATAAGGAATATCCACTAGGAATTTTTATTGACATAAGAAAAGCTTTTGACACAGTAGACCACGACATCCTAATCCACAAACTTGACCATTACAGTATAAGAGGCCATGCGCTTGCTTATTTCAAATCTTACCTTACTAATAGGTATCAGTATGTCACCATTAAAGACACAGCATCAACAATACGGCCACTTGATACTGGAGTTCCGTAGGGAAGTGTCCTTGGTCCCCTGCTCTTCCTCATATACATCAATGATCTTCCAAACGTATCCCAACACCTGAAACCCATTCTCTTTGCTGACGACACGACTTTTGTCATCTCTCACCCTAATCTTGCCACCCTCAACACCATTGTCAACGAGGAGCTGATCAAAATATCGACTTGGATGACAGCCAATAAACTTATGCTTAACACTGACAAAACCTACTATATTATGTTTGGTAGCAGAGCAGGAGATGGACAAATTAACATTAAACGACAACACTCTAATTACCAGACATAATGAGGGCAAATTCCTAGGCCTATACCTTGACAACAACCTGAATTTCAGCACCCATTTCTGGATTTTTACCTGGAGAGATTTCCGGGGTCAACGCCCCGCGGCCCGGTCTGTGACCGGGCCTCCTGGTGGAGAAATAGCCTGATCAACCAGCTGTTGCTGCTGGCTGCACGCAAACCAACGTACGACCCCACAGCCCGGATGGTCAGGAACCCGACTTTAGGTCTTGTCCAGTGCAAAGCTTGAAGACTGCCAACGTCTGTTGGTAATCCCCTTTATGAATGCTGGAGGGGGCAGTTGAACAGTCTCGGGCCCCTGGCACTTATTGGGTTTGGTCTCTTAACGTGCTAGTGACACCCCTGCTTTTCAATTGGGGCGATGGTTACATCGTCTGCCAAGTCTTTTGCTTCGTAGTGAGTGTTTTTTAGTGTGCAAGTCGTACTAGTCCCTCTAGGATTTTCCGGGTGTATAAAAATCATGTATCTTCTCCCTCCTGCGTTCCCGGGGAATACAGGAACCTCCAGTGCTCCCAGTAAATTGAGGGTGTTTTATCTCCGTTATGAGCGCCGTGAAGGTTCTCTGTACATTTTCTAGGTCAGCAATTTTTCACCCTGCCTTGAAAGGGAAAGCTGTTAGTGTTGCAGCAATATTCCAGCCTAGATAGAACAAGTGGGCCTGAAAAAGTGTCAATCATGGGCTTGGCATCCCTAGTTTGAAGGTTCTCATTATCCATCCTGTTTATTTTTCTAGCAAAATGCGATTGATACAATGTTATGGTCCTTGAAGTGAGATCCTCCGACATGATCACTCCCAGGTCCCTTTGACATTGGTGTTTTCGCTCTATTTTGTGGCCAGAATTTGTTTTGTACTCTGATGAAAGATTAAATTTCCTCGTGTTTACCCATATCTGAGTAATTTAAATTTCTCATCGTTGACTTCATAATTGTTTTCTGCAGCCCACTGAAAGATTTGGTGATGTCTTGGGCCCGAACCTTGGGAGTGTCTGCAATGGAAGACACTGTCATAAAAGATTTTGGGTGTCATCTGCAAAGGAAGAACACGGTGCTGTGGCTGACATCCGGTCTATGTCGTATATTGAGGATGAGGAACAAGATGGGAGCGAGTACTGTGCCTTGTGGAACAGAGCTTTTCAAACCCTAGCTGCCTCGGACTTTACTCTGTTTGACACTACTCCCCTGTGTTTTTTTGTTTGTGAGGAAATTATAGATCCATCAACCGACTTTTCCTGTTATTCCTTTAGCACGCGTTTTGGTTCGCTATTACGCCATGGTCACCCCTTGTTTTAAGGCTTTTGCAAAGTCTGTATATATTACATCTGCAATTTTTTTTTTGTCTTCAGTGCATTTAGGAAACCCTTTTCGAAATGAAACCAATAGTTGAGACGACAGGAGCGACCTGTTCTAAACCCCTGTTGCCCCGGGGTTTTTAAAATGATGGGTTTCTTGATGGGGGGGTGATTTTTGTTCTTAGGACCTTTTTAAAATTTTTATGATATGGGGTTTAAATGCTATTGGTCTGTTTTTTTTCTTTGCTGTTTTCTTTACTTAAACCCTTTGTGGAGTGGGGCGTTTTTGTTTTTAAATAACCCGTGGGGCGACTCCCGTGGACATGCCCCCCTCCCAAAGGATGGAAAAAGGGTTTGTGATAGGGGCTTTTTTTGCAGTTCTTGATGAAAAAACGGGGTTTCCCTGAGTCTGGCCAGGGGGGGAAATTAAAGTTCAAAGTTCAAAATTTTTTCCTATAAGGGTTTCAAAAGCGAGTTTACAGAAATTTGGGTTCCCCTTGTTTGGGTTTTTTTGTAGTAAAATTGAGATTACAGAGTTAAACCAAATAAAGCTTAGCAGGGGTAGGCATTTCGGGCACAAATTAGTTTATTCTTAATTGTAAAATATTACAAATTATGAGGTAAGTTGGTATTATGGCTAAGTGACTAAATACTAGTTTGTGAGTTTAGCAATGTGAATGCTTTTGTTATGGCACAGTACATAGTTTCAGTATTGGAGTATCACAGGATTCATTATTTTAAGACTGGGATTAATATTTCTGTTTATGGTCAAATGAGTGAGTGAGTGTAAGTGTGAACCACCAGGTGGTATTCGTATAGTTAGTTGACAGGGAGTATCAGGGAGATAAGATGTTTTCTAATGGTAGTTTTGAAGGTGATGAATGTGTCTGCAGTTCTAGAGTTCTCAGGTAGGGTATTCCAGATTTTAGGGTCTTTGACATACATTGAATTTTTGTAAAGGTTTACTCGGACACGGGGAATGTCGTAGAGATGTTTATGTCTGCGTGTTATGCCTGTGGGTTCTGTCACAACTATCAAGAAAGCATTTTAGGTCAAGGTTGATATTAGAGTTTAAGGCTCTGTAGATGTAGATTGCACAGTAGTAAGTGTGGATGTGTACTGAAACTGGAGTAAGTTTAGATCTATGAAGAGTGGGGGGGGGGTGTTGCCAGGGATGGGATTTAGTGATTATTCTTACTGCAGCTTTTTGTTGGGTTATTATTGGCTTTAGGTGTGTTGCTGCAGTTGATCCCCAAGCACAAATAGCATAGGTGAGGTATGGATAAATAAGTGAGTGGTATAGTGTGAGAAGGGCATTTTGCGGCACGTAGTATCGTATCTTGGAGAGGATCCCAACCGTTTTGGATACTTTTTTGCCTATATGCTGGATATGGGTGCTGAAATTCAGGTTGTTGTCAAGGTATAAGCCTAGGAATTTTCCCCCATTATTTCTGGTAATTAGAGTGTTGTCAATCTTAATGTTAATTTGTGCAACTCCTGCTCTGCTACCAAACATAATATAGTAAGTTTTGTCAGTGTTAAGCGTAAGTTTATTGGCTGTCATCCAAGTCGATATTTTAATCAGCTCCTCATTCACAATGGTGTTGAGGGTGGCAAGATTAGGGTGAGAGATGACATAAGTTGTGTCATCAGCAAAGAGAATGGGTTTCAGGTGTTGGGATACGTTTGGAAGGTCATTGATGTATATGAGGAAGAGCAGGGGACCAAGGACACTTCCCTGCGGAACTCCAGTATCAAGTGGCCGTGTTGCTGATGCTGTGTCTTTAATGGTGACGTACTGATACCTATTAGTTAATGTAAGATTTGAAATAAGCAAGCGCATGGCCTCTTATACCGTAGTTATCAAGTTTGTGGAGTAGGATGTCGTGGTCTACTGTGTCAAAAGCTTTTCTTAGGTCAATAAAAATTCCTAGTGGATATTCCTTATTTTCCAATGCAGTGTAAAGCAGATCTAGCATTTTTATGATTGCATCATTAGTGCTTTTATTTTTCCTGAACCAAACTGGCAGGGGTTGAGTATGTTTTGAGCCGTTATAAATGAATACAGTCTCCTGTGCACGAGTTTCTCAAAGATTTTGGATAGCAATGGTAAGTTAGATATTGGCCAATAGTTGTTTAAGTCTGTAGGGTCACCACCTTTATGTATTGGTGTAACCCTTGCCATCTTGAGTAGTTTCGGGAAGGTGCTAGTTAAAAAGTAATGAAATAGCATGCGAAAGGACATGGGCCGCTCACTTGTACAGTAATGGTGGGACATGAGACAGATTCCCCGAGTTATTTTTAAGTGACTTTATGATCTCAATGACTTCCGTGGGCTCAGTTGGTGCAAGATAGAAGGAATTAGGGAAATTTCCATCTAGGTACTCCCCGGCATGGGCATTGGTATGTGGGATTTTACTGGCGAGATTAGATCCTATGTTTGAGAAGAAGTCGTTTATCTTGTTAGCTGTGTCAGTGGGGTGTAGTGGTGTTTCATTAGGTTTAGTTAGGACAAATATTCTTGATTTTTCTCATTGTGGTCCCTAGAAT
>NC_069460.1:33120301-33156135 GCF_026875155.1 Cherax quadricarinatus | reverse complement strand
GAAAAAACTGGTGCTTTTCAGGCATGAGTGCATTTAAAATATCGGACGAATAGGTTCACGATACAACAAATTGTTGAGGGGTTGGGAGATCTCATTTTCATTGAGTATAGGTGTGAGAGAAGAGTCACACCATCCCCACATAAAAACCAGAAAGTTACTCAAAGATCTTTAGAGATCAGTCAAAAGCTCGTACGACAAATGTTGGAGTGTACTATGGTAAAAAGTTTTAAAGGGTTTAAGACCTCTAAGCAGAACCTTAGAGGCACTCATGCCAGAATATGTGTGTTCTGCAAAGGCGAACATGCTAGCACGAGTTGCCCAGAGTATACAACACTGAGCAGTAGGCAACAGGACTAAAGGGAGTTGAGATCTGCTTCAAGTGTTGTGGGGAACACTTTGCGAGAGACTGTGGCACCCGCTCAGTGAGTGTAAAGTCTTTTGCAAAGGTAAGCATCATACTGCTTATGTCCCAATAATTTAAGGGAACCCAGGCTAGTGGGATATCTCTCAGGTAGAGATAGAAAGTGAGTCCGAGCCTGAAATGGTAGCCAGCGTGATTAGGGGGAGTGAAGTCTCTAATCCGAGTGAGAATCAGGGAGGTGCTGCCTACCTACAGTCATGGCAAAGGTTGTGAATGGGCACAGGTCCGAAACAACCCGTTTATTCTTTGACCCAGGGCACAAGTTCTTGATAACAAAGAAGTTGGTGGCTAAATTAAAGTTGAAGGCACAAAGAAAGTTAGTATGATGTTGGGAGGGGCTATAAGTCAGGTCCACCCAAATATTATGATGTGGTGGATGTCACAGTCAAATTAGGTGGACATCGCAGAGAATTACAGCCTTGGTGGTAGGACATTTACCAGGGCAATTACAGAGGAGGTCTTGCTGCAGCAGCTAAGCAATTGAAAAGACCTTGACGTGAAGCTGGCAGACCAGGGAATTACCACGGGACACAGTCAGAAATGTAGGTATCTGGTGGGAGCCAATCATATAGATGACTTCTGTCTACACGACGGACATTTAAGGAAGGAATTGTTTTACGGATCCCCCGTAGGATAATCATAGGCGGCGGATTCCCTGAATTCCCTGCCAGCCAGATAGGGAGAAGCTGTCCCCATGATAGCTGGGGGAGTAGTGATAATGAATACCAGTATACATGATGAACCGCCAGGGAAGCTGAACCAGGTAGGGATGAAAGAACACTCGGCCACCTTTTGGGGAAAACACTTTTTTACAGGGTACGTAAAGAGGGAGATAGATTGCCTTTAAATCCCGGGAACCTCGTATCAGTGGGACAAAAGGCTACCGGGCATGTGGGCCCCTGGGTGGGAAAGTACGGAGCCACTCAGTCAAAGGCTAGACATACGAAAGACGTTAAAGTTAAAGGAAAGGGTGCTAAGACCACCGGAACCAACAAGTTTACACCCCCAGAGGTCCACGCAGGGGAAACTGGACAGTTGAAGTTAGACCGGAGTTGCTCGACGAGAGGGGGCCGGACGGCACTCGTGTCCAGGGTCTGCCGTGGGGGCTCGCGGAAGGTGAACTTGATCTAGACTTAGTACCTACCTTCGCCGGCAGGAGGATGTTGGAACTTACTCGGTTCGAGAAGTCCCAACGGGGTAAAAACACACCGTTTGGTGGCCCTTAAACCCACCCAAACAAAAAGCATTCTCCCGAGTTGGCGTGGTTGATGGGTAGGCACTATTTAATTTATAGATTTACCCTTCAGGGAAGAAGTAGGCAGTTTTATGTTAATTTATTAATATTAGGTTTACTTAGGCAACTGTAGATAATAATAATGTAGACCTAAGACCTTAAAAATAGGTCGTATAGGGCCGATAATGTAGGCCAAACTCTAGGTTATAAGTTAGCTAGAGGAGAACTAGCAGCCCTATTTGGAACTTACAAGAGCACGGGTCTCAAAGACAACAATAGTTTTAAACGTAAAACGTTCTTTTAAGACCAGACACCAAATGGACAAGATGTGCCGTGTGATCAGCAGACAGCGACCCCCGTGTCTTCACATTCGAGACCTGGGTAAATCTGGTTAGAGGCACTTGATGTACCCTAGATGACACTCTGTCAGGCCCATACAGTACAGACAAGACCTCACTTATCTCGTAGATTCTGGCCAGTGTGCTGGGGGCGAATTGTGAGTGAGTTGATAGTAGGCCCTTTGCCACAGAGGCAGTACATGCAGTAAGTACCAAGTTGTCTCTTGTCAGTCTGGAAGCTAGTGTCCGTGTCTGCATACTAGGGGATACACACCCTCTTGGATATAGGAATTTCTGAGGCGCAGGCAGGTCACTAATAACGATTGAATATTGCAGGAATTCAGGCTCCCGGTTGCACGTGGTTTCTGAGGGGAAGTCCAAAGGGGCTAAGGCTAAGCTTAGGGAAGTTGAAGATAAAGATATATGCTGCAACACCAAGTAAGTTAGTCCTTTATACATGCATGCAGGCGAGTTTCTTGCAACATCGATCATTTGTGAAAATCTGTCCTATAAGCCACTTGTGAGGCTGAGGTACCCACCTCAGAACTCGGTGTCAACAGAGTTTGCCAGGGTAGGCGACTCACTTGGAGGCAGTCCACACAAATTTTCACAGCTCAGATGTTAAGTGTGTGAGGTGTTAGTTGCTCAGGTGTTTACTGTGTGAGATGTTAGGTGCTCAGGTGTTGACTGAGGTGTTACTTGCTCAGGTGTTGACATGTGAGGTGTTAGGTGCTCAGGTGTTAAGTGTGTGAGATGTTAGGTTTTCAGGTGTTGACTGTGAGGTGTTTGGTACTCAGGTTGTGAGTGTGTGGGTTTTGCTCAGGTGTTGAGTGTGAGAGGTGTGAGGTGCTCAGGTGTTGAGTGTGTGAGGTGTTAGTTGCTCAGGCACCAGCAGGTTATACCTGAAAAGGGTTTCAGGGGTCAATGCCCCCGCAGCCAGTCTGAGACCAGGACTTATGATGGATCAAGGCCTTATCATCCAAGCTGTTACTGTTGGTCACATGTAAACCAACGTATGAACCACAGCTCGGTTGATCAGGTACTGACTTTAGCTGCCTGTCCAGTGCCTTTTTGAAGACAGCCAGGGGTCTATTAGTAATCCCCCTTATGTATGCTTGGAGGCAGTTGAACAGTCTTTGGCCCCTGACACTTATTGTGTTGTCTCTTATCGTGGTAGTGACACCCCTACTTTTCATTGGGGGGATGTTGCATCGTCTGCCGAGTCTTGCTTTTGTAGGGAGTGATTGTCATGTGCAAATTTGGTACTAATCCCTCTAGGATTTTCCAAGTGTATATAATCATGTATCTCTCCTGCCTGCGTTCTAAGGAGTACAAGTTGAGGAGCTTCAACCGTTCCCAGTAATTTAGGTGTTTTATCATACGTTTTTGTGCCGTTAAAGTTCTCTGTACATTTTCTAGGTCAACAATTCCACCTGCCTTGAAAGGCACTATTAGTGTGCAGCACTATTCCAGCCTAGATAGAACAAGTGACTTGAAGAGTGTCATCATGGACTTGGCATCCCTAGTTTTGAAGCTTTAAGTTAGTTTCCAGGTTCTTTGTACATAATAAACATCATTATTGTTGGCAGCACAATTTTGATCATATATAAGGTTCATTATATAGATTTAACTAAGGAGAACCCAGTAAGGTGATTTAGCATCATCTACACAGGACAGGAGCCATAGTAGGGAAACAAGTGTAGTCAAAGATAAGATAAAACCAATATTGCAAACTAGAAATACCGCAGGAAATAGCAAACAAGAGGACTCCAATAGCAATAGTGAGGATAAATTACCAAAAACAACTGGTGGGAGCTCCATTGTTGGTGCTAGGGAGGATAGGAGTAAGACAGGGAAACATGCACCAACAGGGAATACAGTCACAGAAACCCAAGGCAAACGGAAACCAAGCCTGTGCACATACTATGCACATGGTATCTGCTGGCATGGGAAATCTGGAAAAAAAAGAGGGGACATGCAACTATGACCACCCTAGAAAATGTCATGCCCATATGACAACAGGAAAATGCAAACTCCCTTCCTGTAAGCTTTTTCACCCTGAAATGGTACCTCTTCAGTACGGGAAAGACTGTGCTATAACTTAAATTGCCAGGCATACCATCTAAAGGGGACAAAAAGATACAAAACATCCAGGCCATGGGAAAACCTGGGTAGCCACAGCCACTCAAGAGGGAGGGGTTTTTTTAGTGCCAGGAAGGAAAAAAAACTGGCAGGAAATGGCGAAATCGTACACCAAATCCAGTCTTTCCCTGGAGTGGAACCACAGTCGATGGCCTCCACTCCAAACCAACAGATACAGATACTAATGCCGGAAAAAAAAAAATCCCCCCCAGTACCAACAATACCACCAGTCCGATAACATTTTTCTTTGCAAATATACAGGGTCTAAAGCAGCAACAAACAACAAAATACCTTCATCCGTGGACTGCTTGCAGAGGCAAGGCAATGTTCGCGGCTTTCACTGAGACCCACAAAAAAGGTCACTTGGACAACGAAATATGGTTCCCGGTTACAACCTATACAGATTGTGACAGAGTGAACAGGCAAAAGGGGGGTTGGCCTGTACTTTGGGCAGAGTCACTTGTTTGAAACAGAACTGCTTAATGCCTCAAATGACTAGTGGAAGTTTTAGCAGTAAAGGTCGAGAACCAAAACCTAGTCATTGTGGTAGTTACAAGCCCCCGGATGAACATCCCAGCAATTCCAGGAACAGCTGTTAAAATTGACCACTTTTCTGGAAAATCTTCCAGCTCCTGCACCCAACATCTTGCTCCTGGGGGATTTCAACTTAAGGCACCTAAAATGGAGGAATATAGCAAATAATATTGTTTGCAGTAATAACACCGGGAGGCAGCTCTGATGAAAACTCACACTCACACGAGTTTTTAAATCTCGCACAAAATTCAAATTTAAACCAGCAAATAATAGAGCCACTAGACTAGAGATACACTAACCTCATCTTCACTAACAATGATGATCTGATAAGAAATGTCACCATATCAAAAAAAATATACTCAGATCACAACATAATTGAGGTTCAGACATGTATGCGTGGAGCCCCGACCGACAAAATGAGACTAGTCACGAGGGAGCATTCACCAAATTCAACTTCAATAACAAAAACATAAAGTGGACCAAGTAAACCAAGTCCTAACCGATATAAGCTGGGAAGATATACTAAGCAACACAGACCCAAACTTATGCCTAGAACAGATTAACTCGGTGGCACTCGATGTATGCACAAGGCTTATTCCTCTAAGAAAAAGGAGGAGAAAGATGTAAATAGAAAGAGACAGGCGCTCCCTTTACAGGCGACAGAAAAGAATAACAGAGCGGCTAAAAGAGGTCAATATATCTAAAATGCGCAGGGAGACACTGGTCAGGAAATAGCAAGCATCGAACTTAAGCTAAAAGAATCCTTTAGGAGTCAGGAATCGCGGGAAGAACTAAAAGCCATAATTGAAATCGAAAGAAACCCAAAGTATTTCTTTCCTATGCCAAATAAAAAATCGAGAACAACGTCCCAGTATTGGGCCCTACTTAAACAAGATGGGTCCTACACAGATGACAACAAGGAAATGAGTGAGCTACTCAAGTCCCAATTGACTCAGTTTTTAGCAAGCCGCTAACCAGACTGAGAGTCGAAGATCAAAATAAATTTTTTTTATGAGAGAGCCACAAAATTTGATTAACACAAGCCTATCCGATGTTATCCTGACGCCAAATGACTTCGAACAGGCGATAAATGACATGCCCATGCACTCTCCCCCAGGGCCAGACTCATGGAACTCTGTGTTCATCAAGAACTGAAAGAAGCCCCTATCACGAGCCTTTTCCATCCTATGGAGGGGGAGCATGGACACGGGGGTCGTCCCTCATTACTAAAAACAACAGACATAAGCCCCACTCCACAAAGGGGGCGTAAAGCAACAGCAAAGAACTACAACCAATAGACTAACATCCCATATCATAAAAATCTTTGAAAGGGTCCTAAGAAGCAAGATCACCACCCATCTAGAAACCCATCAGTTACACAACCCAGGGCAACAGGGGTTTAGAACAGGTCGCTCCTGTCTGTCTCACACTGGATCACTACGACAAGGTCCTAAATGCACTAGAAGACAAAAAGAATGCAGATGAATATATACAGACCCTTTTCAAAAGCCTTCGACAAGTGTGACCATGGCGTAATAGCGCACAAAATGCGCGCTAAAGGAATAACAGGAAAAGTCGGTCGATGGATCTATAATTTCCTCACTAAAGAACACAGAGAGTAGTCGTCAACAGAGTAAAGTCCGAGGCAGCTACGGTGAAAGCTCTGTTCCACAAGGCACAGTACTAGCTCCCATCTTGTTCCTCATCCTCATATCCGACATAGACAAGGATGTCAGCCACAGCACCTGTCTTCCCTTTTGCAGATGACACCCGAATCTGCATGGGCAGTGTCTTCCCTTGCAACACTGCAAAAGGCTCCAGGCGGACAATTTAACCAAATCTTTCAGTGGGCTGCAGAAAACAATATGAAGTTCAAACGATGAGAAATTTCAATTACTTTAGATATGGGTAAAACATGAGGAAATTAAATCTTCATCGAGTTACAAAACAAATTCTGGCCCCAAAATAGAGCGAAACACCAACGTCAAAGACCTGGGAGTGATTATGTCGGAGGATCTCACCTTCAAGGACCATAACATTGTATCATCGCATCTGCTAGAAAAATGACAGGATGGATAATGAGAACCTTTAAAACTAGGGAGGGCCAAAACCCATGATGACACTCTTCAGGTCACTTGGTTCTATTTTAGGCTGGAATATTGCTGCACTCTAACAGCACCTTTCAAGGCAGGTGAAATTGCCGACCTAGAAAATTGACAGAAAAACTTTCAACGGGCGCATAAACGGAGATAAAACACCTCAATTACTGGGAGCGCTTGAGGTTTCTAAACCTTATTCCCTGGAACGGGAGGAGGGAGAGATACATGATTATATACACCTGGAAAATCTAGAGGGATAGGACCGAATTTGCACACGAAAATCACTCCTTTCGAAAGCAAAAGACTTGGCAGACGATGCACCATCCCCCCAATGAAAAGCAGGGGTGTCACTAGCACGTTAAGAGACCATACAATAAGTGTCAGGGGCCCGAGACTGTTCAACTGCCTCCCAGCACACATAAGGGGGATTACCAACAGACCCCTGGCAGTCTTCAAGCTGGCACTGGACAAGCACCTAAAGTCAGTTCCTGATCAGCCGGGCTGTGGCTCGTACGTTGGTTTGCGTGCAGCCAGCAGCAACAGCCTGGTTGATCAGGCGCTGATCCACCAGGAGGCCTGGTCACAGACCGGGCCTCGGGGGCGTTGACCCCCGAAACTCTCTCCAGGTAAACTCCAGGTAAACACATAAATACACCTAAACAAATTATCATACATAGTAACATGTGAACATTATTTAGGATAACAAAAAAAAGTCAGACAAAGCGACGCATTTCCATTGAGGTACTTATAATACAGTGGAATCCCGAGTTTCGTCCGCCGTGAGTATCAGATGCTTTAAGTTTAGAACTGATTTTTCGGCTAAATTTTGTTCCGAGTTTCACACTGTGCCCCGTGTTTCACCCCGCATACCAGACCTGTTCGCCTGCCCGTGCCTGCACGCCTGCCCATGCCTGCGCGTCTGCCTGAGCAGCCGTCGTGAGTCACTCTGGCTTTGTTTCTCAGTGAGTGAACATTACGTTATGTACTAGGCATTTAAAATGCATATAGTACACTCATTACTTACCTTAAAATATTTGTAGTCTTAATGGTCTTAATATATGGTGAAAGATGAATAGTAAGGTAGGTACATGTCAAAGTGTGGTAGGTATGTAACCCCCATTTGGTTACCCCACTCACACATTATATACTAGGCATTTCAAGTGCCCTAGGCTATAAAATGCATATACAGTACACTCA
Organism: Cherax quadricarinatus; assembly: GCF_026875155.1. Classification (NCBI taxonomy): domain Eukaryota; kingdom Metazoa; phylum Arthropoda; class Malacostraca; order Decapoda; family Parastacidae; genus Cherax; species Cherax quadricarinatus. The sequence goes on along the minus strand of NC_069460.1, from coordinate 33,148,170 downwards.
TAACTTAAAATATATGTAGTCTTAATGTAGAGTGAGAAGTGAGTAAACAAGATGAGTGTATGAGAGTGTAGAATGTTTGCTGAATTTTGTAAACAAACAAGCTGTTGTTGTTGTTGTTGTTGTTAGCAATCCGGAAACTAATGGTTAAGGCTCAGTCCGTCAAGCTGACTGGTAAAACATCTCATATTTATGTTAATTTATATGTTTATATGTAGCATAGATGGATTATGGTGTTGAATGTGCCTCAGAGTGATTATTATTTGTTATTATTATCGTTATTAATAGGGCATCTTCAAAACTAACACATTCTTAGTGATTTTAATGTTTTCCTGCACACCAGGAACAAGTTGTGAAGTTTAAAGCAGTTAAATTCAATGACAACGTGTAGCATTAAAAGTGTAGCATTAATAGTGTAGCAATTAAGCATAAGCCGCTTTGCCTGTCTTCTGCAAGATATGTAAATGGTGTACATAGACCAGTTCATTTGAGCATTATGGTTTTGTATTTAAAGCAGTTTGCCTCACAAACTCCGTTCTCCCTTATACTAACACGTCTGAAGTAGAAACCATTATCCTTCCCCGTCCCCACATACCTGGGGTAATGACAAACATATTTGATTTATTCTTGAGTGTATATCATGTTTGTATGTTATTTATATTGTTTATTATGTCATATTATATGAAATATGATAGATAAATAAGCCGTAGAGTGGATAATAGTGTCATATTAACCCTTAAAGTACTATTTTGTCATACCTCCTGACAGAAGGAACGGATTAATTGGATTCACATTATTTCTTATGGTAAATATTGCTTTGACTTTAGGACGTTTCAACTTTAGTCCTATCTCCTGGAACGGATTAAGGACGAAACTTGGGGTTCCACTGTATCTTACTATATTTATTATCAATTAAAACAACTCAGTAACTCAATTGTGTGAAAATTAGCTTCAATAAAGAAACATATACAAGAAGAAAACTGACTAATTTAACATTTTACATTAAAGAGAGGATCAACTTACAGTAATAGACACTTGAATATTACAGTAATAGGTACATGAATGTTACAGTAATAGGTACTTGAATGTTACAGTAATAGGTACATGAATGTTACAGTAATAGGTACTTGAATGTTACAGTAATAGGTACATGAATGTTACAGTAATAGGTACTTGAATGTTTCAGTAATAGGTATTGAATGTTACAGTAATAGGTACATGAATGTTACAGTAATAGACACTTCAATGTTACAGTAATAGGTGCTTGAATGTTACAGTAATAGGTACATGAATGTTACAGTAATAGGTACATGAATGTTACAGTAATGGACACTTGAATGTTACAGTAATAGGTACATGAATGTTACAGTAATAGGTACTTGAATGTTACAGTAATAGGTACTTGAATGTTACAGTAATAGGTACATGAATGTTACAGTAATAGGTACATGAATGTTACAGTAATAGGTACATGAATGTTACAGTAATAGGTACTTGAATGTTACAGTAATAGGTACATGAATGTACAGTAATAGGTACATGAATGTTACAGTAATAGGTACATGAATGTTACAGTAATAGGTACTTGAATGTTACAGTAATAGGTACTTGAATGTTACAGTAATAGGTACTTGAATGTTACAGTAATAGGTACATGAATGTTACAGTAATAGGTACTTGAATGTTACAGTAATAGGTACATGAATGTTACAGTAATAGGTACATGAATGTTACAGTAATAGGTACATGAATGTTACAGTAATAGGTACTTGAATGTTACAGTAATAAGTACATGAATGTTACAGTAATAGGTACATGAATGTTACAGTAATAGGTACATGAATGTTACAGTAATAGGTACTTGAATGTTACAGTAATAGGTACTTGAATGTTACAGTAATAGGTACTTGAATGTTACAGTAATAGGTACATGAATGTTACAGTAATAGGTACTTGAATGTTACAGTAATAGGTACTTGAATGTTACAGTAATAGGTACATGAATGTTACAGTAATAGGTACTTGAATGTTACAGTAATAGGTACATGAATGTTACAGTAATAAGTACTTGAATGTTACACTAATAGGTACATGAATGTTTCAGTAATAGGTATTGAATGTTACAGTAATAGGTACATGAATGTTACAGTAATAAGTACTTGAATGTTACACTAATAGGTACATGAATGTTTCAGTAATAGGTATTGAATGTTACAGTAATAGATACATGAATGTTACAGTAATAGGTACTTGAATGTTACAGTAATAGATACATGAATGTTACAGTAATAGGTACTTGAATGTTACAGTAATAGGTACTTGAATGTTACAGTAATAGGTACATGAATGTTACAGTAATAGGTACATGAATGTTACAGTAATAGGTATTGAATGTTACAGTAATAGATACATGAATGTTACAGTAATAGGTACTTGAATGTTACAGTAATAGATACATGAATGTTACAGTAATAGGTACTTGAATGTTACAGTAATGGACACTTGAATGTTACAGTAATAGGTACATGAATGTTACAGTAATAGGTACATGAATGTTACAGTAATAGGTACATGAATGTTACAGTAATAGGTACATGAATGTTACAGTAATAGGTACTTGAATGGTACAGTAATAGGTACTTGAATGTTACAGTAATAGATACATGAATGTTACAGTAATAGGTATTTGAATGTTACAGTAATAGGTACTTGAATGTTACAGTAATAGGTACATGAATGTTACAGTAATAGGTACATGAATGTTACAGTAATAGGTATTGAATGTTACAGTAATAGGTACATGAATGTTACAGTAATAGGTACTTGAATGTTACAGTAATAGGTACTTGAATGTTACAGTAATAGGTACTTGAATGTTACAGTAATAGGTACTTGAATGTTACAGTAATAGGTACTTGAATGTTACAGTAATAGGTACTTGAAAGTTACAGTAATAGGTACATGAATGTTACAGTAATAGGTACTTGAATGTTACAGTCATAGGTACTTGAATGTTACAGTAATAGGTACATGAATGTTACAGTAATAGGTACTTGAATATTGCAGTAATAGGTACATGAATGTTACAGTAATAGGTACTTGAATATTACAGTAATTGGTAAATGAATGTTACAGTAATAGGTATTGAATGTTACAGTAATAGGTACATGAATGTTACAGTAATAGGTACTTGAATGTTACAGTAATAGGTACATGAATGTTACAGTAATAGCTACTTAAATGTTACAGTAATAGGTACATGAATGTTACAGTAATAGGTACATTAATGTTACAGTAATAGGTACTTGAATGTTACAGTAATAGGTACATGAATGTTACAGTAATAGGTACTTGAATGTTACAGTAATAGGTACATGAATGTTACAGTAATAGACACTTGAATGTTACAGTAATAGGTACACGAATGTTACAGTAATAGGTACATGAATGTTACAGTAATAGGTACTTGAATGTTACAGTAATAGGTACATGAATGTTAGACTAATAGGTACTTGAATGTTACAGTAATAGGTACTTGAATGTTACAGTAATAGGTACTTGAATGTTACAGTAATAGGTACTTGAATGTTACAGTAATAGGTACATGAATGTTACAGTAATAGGTACATGAATTTTGCAGTAATAGGTACATGAATGTTACAGTAATAGGTACTTGAATGTTACAGTAATAGGTACATGAATATTACAGTAATAGGTACATGAATATTACAGTAATAGGTACATGAATGTTACAGTAATAGGTACTTGAATGTTACAGTAATATGTACACGAATGTTACAGTAATAGGTACATGAATGTTACAGTAATAGGTACTTGAATGTTACAGTAATAGGTACATGAATGTTACAGTAATAGGTACATGAATGTTACAGTAATAGGTACATGAATGTTAAAGTAATAGGTACATTCCTGGAGTCGATGGCCTCCACTCCAAACCAACAGATACAGATACTAATGCCGGAAAAAAAAATCTCCCCCCAGTATCAACAATACCACCAGTCCGATGACATTCTTCTTTGCAAATATACAGGGTCTAAAGCCAGCAACAAACAACAAAATACCTTTCATCCGTGGACTGCTTGCAGAGGCAAAGGCAATGTTCGCGGCTTTCACTGAGACCCACATAAAGGATCACTTGGACAACGAAATATGGATCCCAGGTTACAACCTATACAAGGGAAGGGAGGTTTGCCTGTACGTTGCAGAGTCACTTGTTTGCACAGAACTGCTTAATGTCTCAAATTATGTAGTGGAAGTTTTAGCAGTAAAGGTCGAGAACCAAAACCTAGTCATTGTGGTAGTCTACAAGCCTCCGGATGCAACATCCCAGCAATTCCAGGAACAGCTGTTAAAAATTGACCACTGTCTGGAAAACCTTCCAGCTCCTGCACCCAACATCTTGCTCCTGGGGGATTTCAACTTAAGGCACCTAAAATGGAGGAATATAGCAAATAATATTGTTGCAGTAATAACACCAGGAGGCAGCTCTGATGAAAACTCACACTCACGCGAGCTTTTAAATCTCTGCACAAAATTCAATTTAAACCAGCAAATAATAGAGCCTACTAGACTGGAGAATACACTAGACCTCATCTTCACTAACAATGATGATCTGATAAGAAATGTCACCCATATCAAAAACAATATACTCAGATCACAACATAATTGAGTTCAGACACGTATAGCGCGGAGCCCCAGACCGACATAATGAGATTAGTCACGAGGGAGCATTCACCAAATTCAACTTCAATAACAAAAACATAAAGTGGGACCAAGTAAACCAAGTCCTAACCGATATAAAGCTGGGAAGATATATTAAGCAACACAGACCCCAACTTATGCTAGAAACAGATTAACTCGGTGGCACTCGATGTATGCACAAGGCTTATTCCTCTAAGAAAAAGGAGGAGTAGATGTAAAATAGAAAGAGGCAGGCGCTCCCTTTACAGGCGACGGAAAAGAATAACAGAGCGGCTAAAAGAGGTCAATATATCTGAAATGCTTAGGGAGACACTGGTCAGAGAAATAGCAAACATCGAACTTAAGCAAAAGGAATCTTATAGGAGTCAGGAATCGCGGGAAGAACTAAAAGCCATAAATGAAATCGAAAGAAACCCAAAGTATTTCTTCTCCTATGCCAAATCAAAGTCGAGAACAACGTCCAGTATGGGGCCCCTACTTAAACAAGATGGGTCCTACACAGATGACAGCAAGGAAACGAGTGAGCTACTCAAGTCCCAATATGACTCAGTTTTTAGCAAGCCGCTAACCAGACTGAGAGTCGAAGATCAAAATGAATTTTTTATGAGAGAGCCACAGAATTTGGTTAACACAAGCCTATCTGATGTTATCCTGACGCCAAATGACTTCGAACAGGCGATAAATGACATGCCCATGCACTCTGCCCCAGGGCCAGACTCATGGAACTCCGTGTTCATCAAGAACTGCAAGAAGCCCCTATCACGAGCATTTACCATCCTTGGAGAGGGAGCATGGACACGGGGGTCGTCCCACAGTTACTAAAAACAACAGACATAGCCCCACTCCACAATGGGGGCAGTAAAGTAACAGCAAAGAACTACAGACCGTTAGCACTAACATCCCATATCATAAAAATCTTTGAAAGGGTCCTAAGAAGCAAGATCACCACCCATCTAGAAACCCATCAGTTACACAACCCAGGGCAACATGGGTTTACAACAGGTCGCTCCTGTCTGTCTCAACTATTGGATCACTACGACAAGGTCCTAGATGCACTAGAAGACAAAAAGAATGCAGATGTAATATATACAGACTTTGCAAAAGCCTTCGACAAATGTGACCATGGCGTAATAGCGTACAAAATGCGTGCGAAAGGAATAACAGGAAAAGTTGGTCGATGGATCTATAATTTCCTCACTAACAGAACACAGAGAGTAGTAGTCAACAGAGTAAAGTCCGAGGCAGCTACGGTGAAAAGCTCTGTTCCAAAAGGCACAGTACTAGCTCCCATCTTGTTCCTCATCCTCATATCCGACATAGACAAGGATGTCAGCCACAACACCGTGTCTTCCTGTGCAGGTGACACCCAAATCTGCATGACAGTGTCTTCCATTGCAGACACTTCAAGGCTCCAGGCGGACATCAACCAAATCTTTCAGTGGACTGCAGAAAACAATATGAAGTTCAACGATGAGAAATTTCAATTACTCAGATATGGTAAACACGAGGAAATTAAATCTTCATTAGAGTACAAAACAAATTCTGGCCACAAAATAGAGCGAAACACCAAAGTCAAAGACCTGGGAGTGATCATGTCGGAGGATCTCACCTTCAAGGACCATAACATTGTATCAATCGCATCTGCTAGAAAAATGACAGGATGGATAATGAGAACCTTCAAAACTAGGGAGGCCAAGCCCATGATGACACTCTTCAGGTCACTTGTTCTATCTAGGCTGGAATATTGCTGCACACTAACAGCACCTTTCAAGGCAGGTGAAATTGCTGACCTAGAAAATGTACAGAGAACCTTCACGGCAAGCATAACAGAGATAAAACACCTCAATTACTGGGAGCGCTTGAGGTTCCTGAACCTGTATTCCCTGGAATGCAGGTGGGAGATATACATAATTATATATATATTTTTTTTTTATCACACTGGCCGATTCCCACCAAGGCAGGGTGGCCCGAAAAAGAAAAACTTTCACCATCATTCACTCCATCACTGTCTTGCCAGAAGGGTGCTTTACACTACAGTTTTTAAACTGCAACATTAACACCCCTCCTTCAGAGTGCAGGCACTGTACTTCCCATCTCCAGAACTCAAGTCCGGCCTGCCGGTTTCCCTGAATCCCTTCATAAATGTTACTTTGCTCACACTCCAACAGCACGTCAAGTATTAAAAAAACCCTTTGTCTCCATTCACTCCTATCAAACACGCTCACGCATGCCTGCTGGAAGTCCAAGCCCCTCGCACACAAATCCTCCTTTACCCCCTCCCTCCAACCCTTCCTAGGCCGACCCCTACCCTGCCTTCCTTCCACTACAGACTGATACACTCTTGAAGTCATTCTGTTTCGCTCCATTCTCTCTACATGTCCGAAAAACCTCAACAACCCTTCCTCAGCCCTCTGGACAACAGTTTTGGTAATCCCGCACCTCCTCCTAACTTCCAAACTACGAATTCTCTGCATTATATTCACACCACACATGCCCTCAACATGACATCTCCACTGCCCCAGCCTTCTCCTCGCTGCAACATTCATCACCCACGCTTCACACCCATATAAGAGCGTTGGTAAAACTATACTCCCATACATTCCCCTCTTTGCCTCCAAGGACAAAGTTCTTTGTCTCCACAGACCCTAAGTGCACCACTCACTTCTTTTTCCCTCATCAATTCTATGATTCACCCACTTTCATAGACCCATCCGCTGACACGTCCACTCCCAAATATCTGAATACGTTCACCTCCTCCATACTCTCTCCCTCCAATCTGATATCCAATCTTTCATCACCTAATCTTTTGTATCCCATAACCTTACTCTTCCTGTATTCACTTTTAGTTTTCTTCTTTTGCATACCCTACCAAATTCATCCACCAATCTCTGCAGTTTCTCTTCAGAATCTCCCAAAAGCACAGTGTCATCAGCAAAGAGGCATCTGTGACAACTCCCACTTTGTGTGTGATTCTTTATCTTTTAACTCCACGCCTCTTGTCAAGACCCTCGCATTTACTTCTCTTACAACCCCATCTATAAATATATTAAACAACCACGGTAACATCACACATCCTTGTCTAAGGCCTACTTTTACTGGGAAAAAATTTCCTCTTTTCCTACATACTCTAACTTGAGCCTCACTATCCTCGTAAAAACTCTTCACTGCTTTCAGTAACCTACCTCCTACACCATACACTTGCAACATCTGCCACATTGCCCCACTATCCACCCTGTCATAACGCCTTTTCCAAATCCATAAATGCCAAAAGACCTCTTTAGCCTTATCTAAAAACAGTTCACTTATATGTTCACTGTAAACACCTGGTCCACACACCCCTACCTTTCCTAAAGCCTCCTTTTCATCTGTTATCCTATTCTCCGTCTACTCTTAATTCTTTCAATTATAACTCTACATACACTTACCAGGTACACTCAACAGACTTATCCCCTATAATTTTTGCACTCTCTTTTATCCCCTTTGCCTTTATACAAAGGAACTATGCCATGCTCCTCTGCCAATCACTAGGTACACTTACCCTCTTCCATACATTTATTAAATAATTGCACCAACCACTCCAAAACTATATCCCCACCTGCTTTTAACATTTCTATCTTTATCCCATCAATCCCGGCTGCCTTACCCCCTTTCATTTTACCTACTGCCTCACGAACTTCCCACACTCACAACTGGCTCTTCCTCACTCCTACAAGATGTTTTCCTCCTTGCCCTAAAACACGAAATCACAGCTTCCCTACTTCATCAACATTTAACAATTCCTCAAAATATTCCCTCCATCTTCTCAATACCTCTAACTCTCCATTTAAAAAACTCTCCTCTCCTATTTTTAACTGACAAATCCATTTGTTCTCTAGGCTTTTTAACTTGTTAATCTCACTCCAAAACTTTTTCTTATTTTCAACAAAATTTGTTGATAACATCTCACCCACTCTCTAAATTTGCTCTCTTTTTACATTGCTTCACCACTCTCTTAACCTCTCTCTTTTGTCCATACTCCCTTTCCCTCCTTGCATCACTTCTACTTTGTAAAAACTTCTCGTATGCTAACTTTTTCTCCCTTACTACTCTCTTTACATCATCATTCCACCAATCGCTCCTCTTCCCTCCTGCACTTACTTTCCTGTAACCACAAAACTTCTGCTGAACACCTAAACCCACATTATTAAACCTACCCCATACCCCTTCGACCCCATTGCCTATGCTCTCATTAGCCCATCTATCCTCCCAAAAGCTGTTTATATCTTACCCTAACTGCCTCCTCTTTTAGTTTATAAACCTTCACCTCTCTCTTCCCTGATGCTTCTATTCTCCTTGTATCCCATCTACCTTTTTTCTCTCAGTGTAGCTACAACTAGAAAGTGATCTGATATATCTGTGGCCCCTCTATAAACATGTACATCCTGAAGTCTACTCAACAGTCTTTCATCTACCAATACATAATCCAACAAACTACTGTCCCTTTCGCCCTACATCATTCGTGTATACTTATTTATCCTCTTTTTCCCTTAAAATATGGGATTACCTATAACTAAACCCCTTTCTATACAAAGTTCAATCAAGGGCTCCCATTATCATTTACACCTGCACCCAAACTTACCTACCACACCCTCTCTAAAATTTCTCATACTTTAGCATTCAGGTCCCCTACCACAATTTACTCTCTCACTTGGTTCAAAAAGGTCCTATACATTCACTTAACATCTCCCAAAATCTCTCTCTCCCTCTGCATTCCTCTCTTCTCCAGGTGCATACACGCTTATTATGAACCACTTCTCGCATCCAACCTTTACTTTAATCCACATAATCTTGAATTTACACATTCATATTCTCTTTTTCTCCTTCCATAACTGATCATTTAACATTACTGCTAAACCCCCTTTCCCTTTGCTCTAACTCTCTCAGATACTCCAATTTAATCCCATTTATTTCCCCCCACTGAAACTCTCCTACCCCCTTCAGCTTTGTTTCGCTTAGGGCCAGGACATCCAACTTCTTTTCATTCATAACATCAGCAATCATCTGTTTCTTGTCATCCGCACTACATCCACGCACATTTAAGCATCCCAGTTTTATAAAGTTTTTCTTCTCTTTTTAGTAAATGTCTACAGGAGAAGGGGTTACTAGCCCATTGCTCCCGGCATTTTAGTCGCCTCATACGACACGCATGGCTTACGGAGGAAAGATTCTTTTCCACTTCCCCATGGACAATAGAAGAAATAAAAAAGAACAAGAGCTATTTAGAAAAAGGAGAAAAACCTAGATGTATGTATATATATATATGCATGTGCGTGTCTGTGAAGTGTGACCAAAGTGTAAGTAGGAGTAGCAAGATATCCCTGTTATCTAGCGTGTTTATGAGACAGAAAAAGAAACCAGCAATCCTACCATCATGCAAAACAGTTACAGGTTTTTGTTTCACAGTCATCTGGCAGGACGGTAGTACTTCCCTGGGTGGTTGCTGTCTACCAACCTACTACCGAACTTGCACACAAAAATCACTCACTACGAAAGCAAAAGACTTGGCAGACGATGCAACATCCCTCCAATGAAAATCAGGGGTGTCACTAGCACGTTAAGAGACCATACGATAAGTGTCAGGGGCCCGAGACTGTTCAACTGCCTCCCAGCATACATATGGGGGATTACCAACAGACCCCTGGCAGTCTTCAAGCTGGCACTGGACAAGCACCTAAAGTCGGTTCCTGACCAGCCGGGCTGTGGCTCGTACGTTGGTTTGCGTGCAGCCAGCAGTAACAGCCTGGTTGATCAGGCTCTGATCCACCAGGAGGCCTGGTCACAGACCGGGCCGCGGGGGCGTTGACCCTCGGAACTCTCTCCAGGTAAACTCCAGGTAAAATTAGTATTACAAAAATAGGTACTTGAATGTTACAGTAATAGGTACATGAATGTTACAGTAATAGGTACATGAATGTTACAGTAATAGGTACAATGTTACAGTAATAGGTACATGAATGTTACAGTAATTGGTACTTGAATGTTACAGTAATAGGTACATGAATGTTACAGTAATAGGTACATGAATGTTACAGTAATAGGTACAGAATTGTTACAGTAATAGGTACATGAATGTTACAGTAATTGGTACATGAACGTTACAGTAATAGGTACAGAATTGTTACAGTAATAGGTACATGAATGTTACAATAATAGTTTCATGAATGTTACAGTAATAGGTACATAAATGTTACAGTAATAGGTACAGGAATGTTACAGAAATAGGTTCTTGAATGTTACAGTAATAGGTACATGAATGTTACAGTAATAGGTACTTGAATGTTGCAGTAATATGTACAGAATTGTTACAGTAATAGGTACATAAATGTTACAGTGATAGGTACAGGAATGTTACAGTAATAGGTTCAGGAATGTTGCAGTAATAGGTACATGAAAGTTACCGTAACAGGTACTTATTTATATTATGGTAACTGTTAACTTACATAGATACAGTTAATACATTTTTAAGCTCTTAACTGTCTAAACGTAGATCTACGTTCTCTCGTCCAGTGCTCAGAATTGTTTGAAAAAAAAAATTAATTAAAGAGTATTTTTTCTTACATAAAATAACGTAAAAAAAATTAGAGACAGTACTTACAAAGATATAAGGTCGCAAAATCGGCGCTTGTCTCTCACCCGACAGCAACATGAAGCGCTGCTGCTTGCAGACATGTTGCATATAATTTTTTTTTTTTTTTTTGATTTGTCTCAGTTTTTATCGTATGATAATTATGTTTTATAATAGATCTTTTGATCTGATAGCCAATTGTTGTTTAGACACAAATATTATGAACAAAATTATTAATCATATTGAAGGGGAGAAAACGACTGATCGTGCTGATTCTCAGGACAAACAGTGTGGAACAGGATACTCCAAGAAAAACCACAGTTGAAGTACTCGGAAGAGTACAAGAGGGTGTTCCTGGACAGAGACACAACACAAACAGAATGACACCAGCTGAGGGAAAACAAAAAAGCGAAAGGAGCTAGGAAAGGAGACAAGGACAGAACCAGCAGAGGTCAATCAGAGCAGGACAGAGTAGCAAGGGCAAGCACACACAGAACCATCCTCATAACCCCACAACCTATCACACCATCCCAACACAAACTACAATCCATACTCACAGCTTCCACCCAACACCCAGCTATAGAATCCCACAGTATGCTACCAGGTCTCCCACCCTCACAGGCCCCCCAAACCACAGTGCTGGAGAGGAAACTGAAGGTATGGTACACAAACGCTGATGGAATAACAAATGATTCTCAACACGGTTTTACAAAGGGGCGTTCCTGTCTTACAAATTTACTAACTTTTTTCACTAAGGTGTTTGAGGAGGTAGATCATGGTAATGAATATGATATTGTGTATATGGACTTCAGTAAGGCTTTCAATAGAGTTCCACACCAGAGGCTATTGAGGAAACTTAGGGCACACGGAATAGGAGGAGAAATTTTTTCCTGGGTAGAGGCATGGCTGACAAATAGACAGCAGAGAGTTTGCATAAATGGGGAGAAATCAGAATGGGGGCACGTCACAAGCGGTGTTCCTCAGGGGTCAGTGTTGGGCTCGTTGTTGTTCACAATTTACATAAACGACATAGATGAGGAAATAAATAGCGACATAAGCAAATTTGCTGATGACACCAAAATAGGCCGTCCAATTCATTCTAATGAGGACATTAGAGCACTCCAGGATGATTTGAATAGACTGATGCAATGGTCGGAGAAGTGGCAGGTGCAGTTTAATATTGACAAATGCAAAGTTCTAAATGTTGGACAGTTAAATAACCATACCTCATATAAACTCAATAATGTAGATCTTAATACTACCGATTGCGAAAAGGATTTAGGAGTTCTGGTTAGCAGTAATCTAAAACCAAGACAACAGTGCATTAGTGTTCGAAATAAAGCTAACAGAATTCTTGGCTTCATATCTAGAAGTATAAATAATAGGAGTCCTCAGGTTGTTCTTCAACTCTATATATCCTTGGTTAGGCCTCATTTAGACTATGCTGCTCAGTTCTGGTCACCGTATTACAGAATAGATATAAATGCTCTGGAAAACGTACAAAGGAGGATGACAAAGATGATCCCATGTATCAGAAATCTTTCCTATGAGGATAGACTGAGGGCCTTGAATCTGCACTCTCTCGAAAGGCGTAGAATTAGGGGGGATATGATCGAAGTGTATAAATGGAAAAACAGGAATAAATAAAGGGGATGTAAATAGTGTGCTGAAAATTTCCAGCCAAGACAGGACTCGCAGCAATGGTTTCAAGTTGGAAAAATTCAGATTCAAGAAGGATATAGGAAAGCACTGGTTTAGTAATAGAGTTGTGGATGAGTGGAACAAGCTCCCGAGTACAGTTATTGAGGCTAAAACGTTGTGTAGTTTTAAAAATAGGTTAGATAAATGCATAAGTGGGTGTGGGTGGGTGTGAGTTGGACCTGACTAGCTGTGCTGCTTGGTCTGGTACAGTGCTCCATCCTTGAGTGGGGATGACCAGACTGGGTGGGTCATTGGGATAATCTGGGGGCTGGGTCATTGGTCTAATCCAAGGGGGGGGGACATGGACCTGCTCCACGTGGGTCAGTAGGCCTGTTGCAGTGTTCCTTCTTTCTTATGTTCTTATGTTCTTATAAGTGGGAAGAGTGGCACGAAAGAGTCAAAGAGGCATCACCGGACATCATAGCTCTCACAGAAACCAAGCTTACAGGTATGATAACAGACGCCATCTTTCCAACGGGATACCAGATCCTGAGGAAAGACAGATGGAACAGGGGGGTGGGGGAGTGGCACTGCTGATCAAAATCCGATGGAATTTTGATGAGCTGGAGAGAGGAGACAGCAGAGAAGCAAACGATTACATAGCAGGAATGCTTCACTCTGAAGGTCCCAAAGTGGTAATTGCAGTGATGTATAACCTACCACAGAACAGCAGGAGGCCAAGGCAAGAGTATGATGAGAGCAATAGAGCGATGGTTGACACACTGGCTGCAGTGACCAGAAGAGCTCATGCATGCAGGGCAAAGCTCCTGTTCATGAGTGACTTTAACCACAAGGAAATCGATTGGGAGGACTTGGAGCCACATGGACGCCAAGATACATGGGCTAAGATGATGGAGGTGGTACTGGAAAACTTCATGCACCAACACATTAAGGACAATATAGGAGAGAGAGTAGTGCAGATATTGAGGACATCACATATGAAAGACCCCTTGGGGCCAGCGATCATGTGGTTTTAAGCTTCGAATACACAGTAGAGCTGCAAGTGGAGGGGGAAGCAGGAAGGCCAGTGCGAATGAAACCAAACTACAGTGGACCCCCGGTTAACGATATTTTTTCACTCCAGAAGTATGTTCAGGTGCCAGTACTGACCGAATTTGTTCCCATAAGAAATATTGTGAAGTAGATTAGTCCATTTCAGACCCCCAAACATACACGTACAAACGCACTTACATAAATACACTTACATAATTTGTCGCATTCAGAGGTAATCGTTATGCAGGGGTCCACTGTACAAGAAAGGGGACTACACGGGAATGAGGAACTTCCTGAACAGGGTTCAGTGGGACAGAGAACTGGCAAGGAAGCCAGTTAATGAAATGATGGAATATGTAACAACAATGTGCAAGGAGGCTGAGGAGAGGTTTGTACCCAAGGGTAACAAGAATAATGAAAAAGCCAGGATGAGCCCATGGTTCACCCAAAGGTGCAGTGAGGCAAAAACCAAGTGTGCTATGGAATGGAAGAAATATAGAAGGCAAAGGTCCCAGGAGAATAAGGAGAGCAGTCATAGAGCCAGAAATGAATATGCACAGATAAGAAGGGAGGCCCAACGACAATATGAAAATGACATAGCAGCGAAAGCCAAATCTAACCCGAAGCTGTTATACAGCTACATCAGGAGGAAAACAACAGTCAAGGACCAGGTAATCAGGCTAAGGAAGGAAGGAGGAGAGACAACAAGAAATGACCGTGAAGTATGTGAGGAACTCAACAAGAGATTCAAAGAAGTGTTCACAGAGAAGATAGAAGGGGTTCCAGAAAGACAGAGAGGTGGGGTACACCACCAAGTGCTGCACACAGTACACACAACCGAGGAAGAAGTGAAGAGGCTTCTGAGTGAGCTAGATACCTCAAAGGCAATGGGGCTGGATAACATATCTCCCTGGGACCTGAGAGAGGGAGCAGAGGCACTATGTGTACCCCTAACAACAATATTCAATGCATCTATCGAAACGGAGATTGCCTGAGACATGGAAGATAGCAAATGTAGTCCCAATCTTTAAAAAAGGAGACAGACATGAAGCACTAAGCTACAGACCAGTGTCACTGACATGTATAGTGTGCAAAGTCATGGAGAAGATTATCAGGAGAAGAGTGGTGGAACACCTATAAAGGAATGATCTCATCAACAGCAGCCAACATGGTTTCAAGGGACGGGAAATCCTGTGTCACAAACCTACTGGAGTTCTATGACATGGTGACAGCAGTAAGACAAGAGAGAGAGGGGTGGGTGGATTGCATTTTCTTGGACTGCAAGAAGGCGTTTGACACAGTTCCACACAAGAGGTTAGTGTAAAAACTGCAGGACCAAGCAGGGATAACAGGGAAGGCACTACAATGGATCAGGGAATACTTGTCAGGAAGACAGCAGCGAGTCATGGTACGTGGCGAGGTGTCAAGGTGGGCACCTGTGACCAACGGGGTCCCACAGGGATCAGTCTTAGGACCAGTGGTATTTCTGGTATTTGTGAACGACATGACAGAAGGAATAGACTTCGAAGTGTTCCTGTTTGCAGATGACGTGAAGTTGATGAGAAGAATTCATTTGATCGAAGACCAGGCAGAACTACAAAGGGATCTGGACAGGCTGCAGACCTGGTCCAGCAATTGGCTCCTGGAGTTCAACCCCACCAAGTGCAAAGTCATGAAGATTGGGGAAGGGCAAAGAAGACCGCAGACGAAATACAGTCTAGGGGGCCAGAGACTACAAACCTCACTCAAGGAAAAAAATCTTGGGGTGAGTATAACACCAGGCACATCTGAAGCGCACATCAACCAAATAACTGCTGCAGCATATGGGCTCCTAGCAAACCTCAGAACAGCATTCCAACATCTTAATAAGGAATCGTTCAGGACCCTGTACACCGTGTATGTTAGGTCCATATTGGAGTATACGGCACCAGTTTGGAACCCACACCTAGCCAAGCACGTAAAAAAACTAGAGAAAGTTCAAAGGTTTGCAACAAGACTAGTCCCAGAGCTAAGAGGTATGTCCTACGAGGAGAGGTTAACCTTGTGATGGGGGACAGGTCACTGTTGAGGGGCACGAACAGTTGTGGTACTATAGTTTTTTACTATCAAATTTACGACATTGAGAGTGAATTCTGCATAACGAAGTCATTCTTCAGTCTTTATTTGATATATATTGAATGCATTGACATTGCATTGTCTACAAGGTGGAAAAACGCTTTCATATACCACTGTGACTCCTACACATACAATCAATAAACCCTATCTATCATCATGTCACATCATATCATCATGTCACTTGTCAACTAGTCGCATATTATACAAGAATGGTATACAATACCGACAAGATGAAAACTGAGACACATGTGCAACATCTGGGTATCTTTATTGTAGACGTTTTGCCATTGAGTGGCTTTATCAATACAGATTCTAGGACATAATTTGAAGACCGTATAACTATACACAAAAGATGAGGTAATCAGTCCCTCAGCCTTGGAGTTGGTGTGAAGAGCACCATAGTTGTGAAGATTCTCGAGTCCAGAATTTTCATTCTCTTGGTGCTCTTCACACCAACTCCAAGGCTGAGGGACTGATTACCTCATCTTTTTTATATAGTTCTACTGTCTTCAAATTATGTCCTAGAATCTGTATTGATAAAGCCACTGGATGGCGAAACGTCTACAATAAAGATACCCAGATGTCGCACGCGTCTCAGTTTTCATCTAGTCGCATGCTGTTTGTATAGCCGATGACAGCACCTGGCTTTTCACTTCTGGTATCTGTGGAGAGTTAACAGTAATGTCATGTCCCATTTGTCATGCCAGGTCAGTGTGAAGATGTCATTGGCATAAAACGCTTGCATTGCACCTTCAACACTGCCTCCACTGAACCTTGGCATGTGTTTTCTGTTTCTTCTCACTGTTGCACATAAGTGGAACCCCGGATTTCGGCCGTAATCCGTTCCAGAAGGTAGGCCTAAATCTGAAGAGGCCGAAAACCAAAGTAATATTTCCCATAAAAATTAATGTAAATGCAATTGATCCATTCCAGACACCCAAAAATATTAAAAAAAAAAAAAAAAAATTTTTGAAGATTAACTGTAGTTTTACATACACAAAACAATGAGAAAGAAATATAAAGCACTAATTTTACTAATAAATAAACATTACATACCTTTATTGAAGACTCTTGTTGGCGTATTGAAGAAAGCGAGGAGGGAAGTGGTGTTAGGAGGCAAGAACTTTACTGTTATAAAACTTAACTCCACAGACAATTGGTCTACCAAGTTTGGAGGATGAGCAACAGCATTGTCCAGTATCAGGAGACACTTGAGTGGTTATTTATTTTCCTGGGGGTATTTTTTCACACTCGAGCCAAACTCTTCATGGACCCAGTCAATGAAAATTTGCCTTGTGACCCATGCCTTATTATTAGGTTTCTACAACACACACAATTTACTCTTGACGACATTGTTTTTTTTTTTTTTTGAACACTCTGGGATTACCATAGAACAAAAGAGTAAGCCTATCCTTTATAGGCTTGTGTCCTGGCAGTGCCTTTTCCTCCTGCGTGATGTAGGTCCTCTTTGGTATTTTCTTCCAAAAGAGGCCTGTTCATCACAACTGAACACTTGTTGGGGGAGGAATCCTTCAGCCTCTATGTACTCCTTTAATTCATGCATGACTTCTTCAGCTGCACGTTTGTCTGAACTTGCAGCCTCACCATGCCATACAACACTATGTATGCCACTACGCTTCTTGAATCTGTCGAACCAGCCTCTGCTAGCCTTAAATTCACTAACAGCAACACTCATTCCAGACATTTTTTACGAGATGCACATGCATCTTTACAAATGATCGACTCAAAACACTATCACTCAAGAAATCGTAATGACACGATTGCAAACAAACCATACCCCCGGCCGGGATTGAACCCGCGGTCATAGAGTCTCAAAACTCCAGCCCGTCGCGTTAGCCACTAGACCAGCTAGCCACAATAAGATTCATCCAACTAGGTATATTTCTACACCATAGGAAGGTTAGCACAGGCACCACTGTGACCACAAATGCAAATTTTTACAGACGAATCTCCAGCTAGCGTGGCCGTGACGAACTCTAGCTCAAGTCCCTTCACTGCCGTCAACATGACTCAAGAAATCGTAATGACTAGATTGCAAACAAACCATACCCCCGGCCGGGATTGAACCTGCAGTCATAGTCTCAAAACTCCAGCCCGTCGCGTTAGCCACTAGATCAGCTAGCCACAATAAGATTCATCCAACTAGGTATATTTCTACACCATAGGAAGGTTAGCACAGGCACCACTGTGACCACAAATGCAAGTTTTTACAGACGAATCTCCAGCTAGCGTGGCCGTGACGAACTCTAGCTCAAGTCCTATGGTGTAGAAATATACCTAGTTGGACGAATCTTATTGTGGCTAGCTGGTCTAGTGGCTAACGTGACGGGCTGGAGTTTTGAGACTCTATGACTGCAGGTTCAATCCCGGCCGGGGGTATGGTTTGTTTGCAATCTAGTCATTACGATTTCTTGAGTCATGTTGACGGCAGTGAAGGGACTTGAGCTAGAGTTCGTCACGGCCACGCTAGCTGGAGATTCGTTTGTAAAAACTTGCATTTGTGGTCACAGTGGTGCCTGTGCTAACCTTCCTATGGTGTAGAAATATACCTAGTTTGATGAATCTTATTGTGGCAGCTGGTCTAGTGGCTAAGCGACGGCTGGAGTTTTGAGATTTTTGATGCGGGTTCAATCGGCCGGGGTTGGTTTGTTTGCAATCGTGTCATTACGATTTCTTGAGTATGTTGACGGCAGTGAAGGGACTTGAGCTAGAGTTTGTCACGGCACGCTAGCTGGAGATTCGTCGAAAAAAAACTTGCATTTGTGGTCACAGTGGTGCTGTGCAACTTCATGTGTAGAAATATACTAGTGGATGAATCTTATTGTGGCTAGTGGTTATGGTAACGCAAAGGCTGGAGTTTTGAGATCTATGACCGGGGGTTTAATCCCGGCGGGGTATGGTTTTTTCAAAAAATATCCCCCGTTAATGTTTATGTTAAATCCACAAACAAAAAATTCTCCACATCTTCGATTATGAATCTTGTTTTTAGCATATTCACCCCTTTCACCCCAATAGTTTCCTTGTTTCTTTCTTTCCGGATGGAAGTGATTGTTAATCTGGATTCCTTAAATCTAGCAAGTTCAAGACATACACACTCTCGTACTTTGCTACAATTTCTTGAATTCTGTCGTGTTTCTTACTTTCTTTACCATGGAGGCTTATTTTGCAGTTTCACTCAATAAATAACCACAAAAAGCAATGGATTATAATGAAATGTTTGGATGAATGTGCAGAGTTATGCATACTCACCCAGAGAAAGAGCCAGACTGACTCACGAATGCGAGGGAATGGGAGGCGGACACGTCCAATACAGCTGATTTCTGAGTTGCTGGCCAAAATCCAGGACAGAATTGCGGCCAAAAAAGCGGCTGAAATCTGATTCGGCTGATATCCGTGGTTCCACTGCATATCAGTATTGTTCACATGAAAGAAATTAGCAAGCATAGGGCTTGTATACCAGTTGTCTGTGAACAATATATGACCCTTGGCGAGGTATGGTTCCATCATCTTACGAACAACATCAACGGAAATGCCCAACATCCGCCTGTCATCATCGAGTGAGTTTCTCCCAGTGTAGACTATGACATCCAACACCATGCCACTCTCACAGTCACACATAAACAGTTTTGTACCAAAGCAATTACGTTTGCTCAGTATATATTATCTGAATTACAGTCGTCCCTTGAACAGAATCAAGGACACATTGACAACAATGTTCTTGAATGGATAAAAGTAGGCACTGAATTTCTGCTTCAGATACATAAACACTTCCTGGATTTTGTATAGGTCATTTCTGTGTGGCCTATTCCAGTCTGGGAAGTGCAACATTCATAGCAACAGAGTGAATCTGTGGCAGGGAAGGAGGTCATGGAAGACAGGAGTACTGATGTAGTCTGTGGACCAGTATTGTGCTATATGGTGGTTATATGTATGAGGCATAGGCATGACAGTGCAAAGGACTAAATACATTTTGGCCACAGTTGTATCTTTCTATCTGCACAACCGTGACGATTCTGCAACCTCTGTGTTGTCCATTATATAGCGGTAGTAATTGTTTGTCTGGGTGACAGTCAAGTTCATAATTGGCTCGTTGAGGTATAATTGGAAAAAGTCTAACTCTGTAGACTCATTCGTGATGGGATGTTCTGGAAGGATGCCACTTCCACTGGCATCAAAATCTAAAGGATGTGGCACGAAAGTTGTACTTTGTGTCCAGTTCCATTCACAGTCAGATGGTGTTGAGAAATGTTTTACCAGCTAAGTTTATAGTTTAAATATAGGGAAAACTTAGCTTAGAAAGACAGCTCATCACCTGCACAGCCGCCCCTGCAGACGAGGTCTTGAGAAGCTGTCGAAGATCATTTCTCAATGGGCTGAAATGAATTATATTTTGTAAGATAATAAATTACCCCTAGGGGTTGTTATGTCAGCATATTTCATTCACTGATGGCTGACTTACATACTTCTTTGGACTCAAAAGTCCGCACCTCACTGCCGACTATAGGTTGATTACAAACTCCTTGCGACTCAAGAACTGTGCAGTCCCCCATACTACAAGAAATCCATAACTCACCTTGCTCTTGTAGCATGAGCTATGGTGTTCTTCACACCTTCGACAGGTATCGGTGACTTGATAGAAGCTGATGTGTCCTTGGATGTCCACGTCTTCCATAGTCTAGGAATACACACACTTGTACACTATGTTCCACAAGATTTGTCTTTATTGTTCACAATCTTATCACTAAAGAAGCTGATCACACTTCTCTGTGTTTATTGTGTTTTGTGAGACACTTTGTTCACACTAACGCACGGATCAGTGTTCTTTGTTGGTTATCCTGGCGTCAGTGTGACTCTCAGTAGAGTCAAAAGTAACCAATTCCTTGATCATTAGTGGCCACTAAACTCGCGTTCTATATCACTTTCCTGGAATAAGAGTGTTAATACGACGAGGCAAGGCATGAATGAATCACGAGGGTTTGCCATGATGACCCAAGTTGGAACTGAAATTAACTGGTGCTAACATGCAATACTGTGGGGTCCCCTATTTTTTTCAAATGGCGCACACTGAGTGTGCAGACCCATTTTATCATGTCAAGGCCACTCAGGCCTATTGCGCCATATTTGAAAGCAGGAAAAATAAAACATTGATCTACGTCCAGAGCGCTAGTGGTAAGAATGTAGGTCTATGTTTGGACAGTTAAGGGGTTAACCCTTTCACTGTCAGTCCCATAATATTACAGCTTGCAAGCCAGTGTCAGTCTGGAGTTTACCTGGAGAGAGTTTCGGGGGTCAACGCCCCCGCGGCCCGGTCTGTGACCAGGCCTCCTGGTGGTCAGCGCCTGATAAAACCAGGCTTTTGCTGCTGGCTGCACGCAAACCAACGTACGAGCCACAGCCCGGCTGATCAGGAACTGCCTTTAGGTGCTTGTCCAGTGCCAGCTTGAAGACTGCCAGGGGTCTGTTGGTAATCCCCCTTATGTGTGCTGGGAGGCAGTTGAACGTCTCGGTCCCTGACACTTATTGTATGGTCTCTTAACGTGCTAGTGACACCCTGCTTTTCATTGGGGGGATGGTGCATCGTCTGCCAAGTCTTTTGCTTTCGTAGTGAGTGATTTTGTGTGCAAGTTCGGTTATAGTCCCTCTAGGATTTTTTCCCGGTGTATATAATCCATGTATTCTCCCTCCTGCGTTCAGGGAATACAGGTTTAGAAACCTCAAGCGCTCCCAGTAATTGAGGTGTTTTATCTCCGTTATGCGCGCCGTGAAAGTTCTCTGTACATTTTCTAGGTCGGCAATTTCACCTGCCTTGAAAGGTGCTGTTAGAGTGAGCAATATTCCGCCTAGATTTGAACAAGTGACCTGAAGAGTGTCATCATGGGCTTGGCCTCCCTAGTTTTTAAGGTTTTTCATTATCCATCCTGTCATTTTTCTAGCAAGATGCGATTGATACAATGTTATGGTCCTTGAAGGTGAGATCCTCCGACATAATCACTCCCAGGTCTTTGACGTTGGTGTTTCGCTCTATTTTGTGGCAGAATTTGTTTTGTACTCTGATGAAGATTTAATTTCCTCATGTTTACCATATCTGAGTAAATTTAAATTTCTCATCGTTGAACTTCATATTGTTTTTGCAGCCCACTGAAAGATTTTGGTTGATGTCGCCTGGAGCCTTGCAGTGTCTGCAATGGAAGACCATGTCATGCAGATTTTGGGTGTCATCTGCAAAGGAAGTCCGGTGCTGTGGCTGACATCCTTGTCTATGTCGGATATGAGGATGAGGAAAAGATGGGAGCTAGTACTGTGCCTTGTGGAACAGAGCTTTTCACCGTAGCTGCCTCGGACTTTACTCTTTTTGACGACTACTCTCTGTGTTCTGTTAGTGAGGGGAAAATTTTAGATCATCGACCAACTTTTCCTGTTATTCCTTTAGCGCGCATTTTGTGCGCTATTACGCCATGGTCACATTTTCGAAGGCTTTTGCAAAGTCTGTATATATTACATCTGCATTCTTTTTGTCTTCTAGTGCATTTAGGACCTTGTCGTAGTGATCCAGTAGTTGAGACAGACAGGAGCGACCTGTTCTAAACCCATGTTGCCCTGGGTTGTGTAACTGATGGGTTTCTAGATGGGTGGTGATCTTGCTTCTTAGGACCCTTTCAAAGATTTTTATGATATGGGATGTTAGTGCTATTGGTCTGTAGTTCTTTGCTGTTGCTTTACTGCCCCCTTTGTGGAGTGGGGCTATGTCTGTTGTTTTTAGCAGCTTCAGGTCTAGTGAGAGAAAGCTGGTAGGCCTGCATGCGAAAGAATGTCTGCATGCTCAGTGTGTGTGCAGTATAAAAAAAATTAGGGAACCAGTGATGAATTATGGGAACGCCATTTCAGTACGCCTTGTTTACCATGCCTTGCACTAAGAAATACCTCACTCCCTGGCGAAGTGGGACTTTTCCCAAGTGATAGTTCTAACACAGATGGAAGTATCAGTTAATATGAATTTCATGGTTTTGAGGAGTTTGTGACCGTAAGCAATGCTCAGGATACCAGAATTAGTGCTGCAAAACCCAGACGACCTTCAACCCTCAACCTCGGGTGCTGGCCCATCTTGTTCACGTGCATTTGTGCCACAGCGAAAGAGGAAACTCTTATTTTTCCCATGTTCCGTACTCAGATGTGAGCAGTGGTGATGATAGTGATAGTGATTATGATATCCAAGCTCTTGGATATCATAATCAGTAGCAACTGTGAAGTGGAATATTCTCCATGCTTTCTGGTAGAGCGCCATATGCTATTCCATGGGGAAGGAGTACATCTCGGAGTACATTCCATGGCCCCCACACCAGGAACAGATAATGAAAATGACGATGTTATTGTTACAGTTGGGATGGATAATATGCATCAGGTGGTGGTGGTGGTGCTAGGCGTCAAGTGGCACCACTGGCACCCCAGGCTGGTAGCCATGCTGCTGACTCAGCACATCCACAACAAAGTCCACCCTCAACCACCCACACCACAACAACCTCCACAACCACAACAACCTGCATGACCACAACCACCTGTCAATATCCAGTGCCCACCAGCAGACTGCATCTGGGATTGGCAGCAGGGTTCGAATTTTGTTCCCAGTCCCCATCACTTTGATGAAATTCAAAGTGGAATACGGCCATCTTGTCCACTTTGGAACAGTGCCACTGAACTACAATGTTTCGAGTTATTCTTTGATGAGCTCCTGGTGGAAATTATTGTCAGGGAAAGTAACACCTACTTCCATTACACCATGGCAAACACAGTTGTTTCACCAAGATCTTGCCTACACCAGTGGAAGGAGACAACTGTGGCTAAGATGTATCTGTTCTTTGCCACAATAATGCTTATGCCTCATGTGTATAAGCACACTGTCACATCATACTGATCAACAGACCGCTTAATTTCAACGCTAACTTTCAGTGATATAATACTAGTGAATCGATTTTTGTTACTATTACATATTCTACACTTCTCAGACAAAACCAGACCTGACAGAAACGACAGGTTATATAAGATTAGGAATGTGTTTATGTATCTGAAACAGATATTCTCAATGTATATTTATCCCTCCAGGAAGCTTGTTATTGATGAGTCTTTGATTATGTTCAAAGGTAGACTGTCGTTCAAGCAGTATATACAAAGTAAGAGTAAACGCTTTGGTATAAAGTTGTTTGTACTTTGTGATTGCTATAGTGGTCTTGCATTGGATATTATTGTGTACACAGGAAGTGATACATTGCAAGATACCAGGAAGTTATTGGGTATCTGGTGATGTGGTTAGAACAATGATGGAACCATATCTTGGTTACATACTGATATCTGGTACACAAACCCCTTACTCAGTGATTTTTTGTGGGTGAACATGACAGATGTGTGTGGTACAGCGCTTTCAAATCTTAAGCATATACCCAGGTTCGACGCAGGCACTCATGGAGGTGAGGTGCAGGCGTTTTGTGCCAAAGACATCATGGCATTTCAGTGGCATGACAAACGAGATGTCACATTGTTAACATAGGTTTGCCGGAATGAAATGACAGACAGTGGCAGGCAGAATAGAGAGAACAATAAACCCATTCTAAAATCTGCAGCTGTGATGGACATCACGATCAACATTCGTTCACTGGACAAAGGTAACATACAAATTGGGTTTGCTGGTTGTGTTCGCAAAAGTTATTAGTGGTACATGAAACTCATTTTCCAGCTTGTGGACATTTCCATGCTCAATGCATATATATGTATAAGACGAGGACCAGAAAGAAACCACCATTTCCAATTTATTTCCAATTTGTGCACACATACAGAGGTACAAAAAAATACAGATAAGAGCAGTATGCCAAAGCCACTTATACTATGCATAGCATTACGGGCTGGCTTAAAATTAACTTAAGATTAACTAAGCAATGATTATTATTATTATTATAATCAAAAAGAAGCGCTAAGCCACAAGGACTATACAGCGCTGCTACTAAGCAATGATGAAATCAGTGATAAAACATTAATGTAAACAGATAACTATAAAGCACAAGGAGAGTATTACAAAGACAGGTCATATGGTTGCATTCAGTTAGGTAGTGATTCTGTTAGGTAGTGTATTTAAAAAAATAATAAAGTTAGATTGGGTTTTAGGTTTAACAATTTATGTGATATATTGTGAGAAACTTTAGTTATACATTTAATAATGTTCAGTTATTCAGTAATTTATTTGGTTTTGGGTGAGAGGTAAGTAATCTTTTGAGAAGAGACTTGAATTTATAAACAGGTAAGTGTTTCTTTTATATTTACAGGTAATGAATTCCAGAAAAATTTTATGGCCTTTTATGTGCATTGGTTTTTGCATAGTGATGAAATGGACACGAGGGAACATCAAAGAGTGATCTGTGCCTTGTGTTATGGTATGTGTTTGTGAGGTTGGCAAGGGATGTTTGAGGGGAGGGTTAATATCAGAGGTAAAGTGTTCTATGTATGTAATAGGTGCAGTAATAAGTATGGATGTTTTGTATGGTGAGTAGGTTTAGTGTATTGAATATTGGTGGAGTGTGCTGCCTGTAGTGAGAATTTGTTATCATTCTAACTGCAGCCTTTTGTTGGGTAATTAGTGGTCTGAGATGGTTAATTGTTGTTGAGCCCCATGCACAAATTCCATAGGTGAGATAGGGGTAAATAAGAGAGTGATATAGGGCCAGGAGGGCTGACTGTGGAACATAGTACCGTATCTTCGATAGTATGCCTACAGTCTTGGAAATTTTCTTAGAAATTTGATGTATATGTGTATGAAATTTGAGTCTATTATCAAGGTGGATTCCTAAGAATTTTCCCTCTGTTAGTTTTGTGATAGGTGATCCATTTATCATTATGTTAAGAGGGACATCTGTAGCTCTGTTACCAAACTGAATGAAGTAGGTTTTGTCAATGTTTAGTGTAAGTTTGTTAGTCCTCATCCAGGTAGATATTTTCTGTAATTCGGTATTTACAGTATTGGCTAGCGTGACTGGGCTCGGGTGAGAGAAGACGTATGTAGTGTCATCTGCAAATAGTGTGGGTTTGAGTAATTGCGAAGCATTTGGAAGGTCATTTATGTATAGGAGAAAGAGAAGAGGGCCAAGGACACTTCCCTGTGGGACACCAACTGTAATTGGTTGTGCAGAAGAGTTTGCCCCATTTGCGTACACATATTGGCTTCTGTTGCTGAGGTAGACTTGAGGTAGTTGAGGGAGTGCCCTCTTATACCATAGTGTGACAATTTTACGTGGAGCAAGTCATGGTCAACTGTATCAAAAGCTTTACGTAAGTCAATGAAGATCCCCAGTGGGACTTCTTTTTTCTCTATTGCAGTGTATATATGTTCTAGCATGTGTATAATAGCATCATTAGTATTTTTATTAGGCCTGAATCCAAATTGGCAGGGGTTGAGTATGTTTTGGGAGATAAGGTAGGAGTAGATTCGTTTATGAATTAATTTTTCGAAGATTTTTGAGAGAGGGTGTAAGTTGGATATTGGCCTATAGTTATTCAACTCTGTTTGGTCTCCTCCTTTGTGGATCGGGGTGACCCTTGCTATTTTGAGTACTGTAGGGAAGGTGGAGGATTCAATGGATTTGTTAAAGAGTGTTGCAATGATTGGTGATAGCACTTGTGACACTTTTTTGTATATAAGGGTGGTAAGGTATTTAAATCTCCTGCCTTGTTTTTTAGTGCGTTGATAATAAGGGAGACTTCGTATGGGTTAGTCGGAGCTAGGAACAGTGTGTTCGGGTAGTTGCCGGTGAGGTAGTCATTTGGTGGGGTATCTGAGCTTGGGATTTTATTGGCAAGGTTTTGTCCTATAGTGGAGAAGAAATCATTGAGTCTGTTTGCTGTTTCTGTTGGTGGGAGTTGGGGTTCATCTGTATTTTGCTAATTTTATTTCGCTATTTCGTGATATCTTTTTTGTTCCCAGAATTTCTGATAGGGTTTTCCAGGTCTTTTTTATATCACCTCGTAAGTTGGATAATCTGTTCTCATAATACAATTTTTTTGCCCTTCTTATCAGGCTGGTTAGGATTGACGAGTAACGTTTTGTTTGGTCTCTGGTTATGTGACCCATTCTGTACTGTTTTTCATATTGGTGTTTTGTATTTATGGATTTGAGAATGCTGGGTGTTAGCCAGGGACTGTTCAGTCTCTTTGCTGTCATCTGTTTAGTTTTTTTAGGGCAGTGCTTGTTATAGAGGTATTGGGTTTTTTTTAGAAAATTATTAATACATTCGTCAATATCTGTATAGGTTTCTAGCTCAGTGTGCCAATCAATGTTTGCTATTGCTGTTGTGAAGTTATTAATGGCTGCCTCATTGTGAAGTCTGAAGGTGACTTTAGTAGTGTCTTGGGGTAGTTTACCAAGAGTTGTTATGAGGAAAGTAGGGTAGTGGTCTGTGGTATTATCTGTAATTATGCCTGATTTTAAAGGGGATATGGTGTTGGTCCAGATGTGGTCAAGTAGGGAAACACTAGTCTCTGTAACTCTTGTAGGTTTTGTTACTGTTGGTAGTAACATACAGTTACTCATTGTGTTTGTGAATTCAGTAACGTGTGGGTCCTGGTCTTGCAGGAGATTTATATTGAAGTCACTGAGAGTAGTAAGTGATCTTTGTTCATGCGTGCATCAGTTATCATACTTCCTAGATTTTGACTAAATTGGCTAATGTTTGACTGTGGA